>CAXAKX010001119.1:0-190796 GCA_963969525.1 Ontholestes murinus
TAGATCCATCACCACACTCCAGAGTCTAATCGACAGTCAGCTGAGTGGACTGCACGCGATA
Source organism: Ontholestes murinus (assembly GCA_963969525.1). NCBI lineage: Eukaryota > Metazoa > Arthropoda > Insecta > Coleoptera > Staphylinidae > Ontholestes > Ontholestes murinus. The sequence continues at coordinate 62 of CAXAKX010001119.1, forward strand.
AACCATATCCAAAGCAGGAAAAACAGTCGGATGGCAAAGTTGTGGCGACTCTATTTCCAAATGCGCATAGTATATTGTTCATAAATTATATTGAAAAAGAGAAAACAATCAACAACGACTGTTATATAGCATTTCTGTAGCGTTTGAAGCATGAAATAGCAAAAAACGGCCCCATTTGAAGAAAAAAATTGTTTAACCAATGCAATGTGCCGTGTCACAAGTCAATCAAAACGATGGTCAAACTCAAAGAATTGGTCTACGAATTGTTTCTCTACCCCACCGTATTCTACAGATTTGGCCCCTAGCAACTATTTCCTGTTTACAGACCTCAAGGAATGCTCTGCTGAGCAGCAATGAAGACGTAATCGTCGAAACAGAGGCTTATTTTGAAGTTAAAAAAAAACAAATCATACTACAAAATTGGTATCGAAAATTTGGAAGATCTGTATAATCGGTGTACCGCTTTATAGCATTTAGCTCTATTATTAATTTCTGAATTTTTTCTCAATTTGATCTTTTGCAGATTTAAATGATAATGATAATTTAGTCCTAATTTGTTTTCTCTATAATAATAATAATAATGTTTATTAGTGTTTATACATAAAGTTTACACACGTCAGATACACAAATTAAATGGTTTTATAAATAGATTAATACATGAAACAATTACTTGATTAATTATTAACAAATCGTATAACAATAAAATTAAACTAATAGAAAATGAAACTTATAAATAAAATAGTATTACAATAAACGTTACATCATTTTAAAATATATCTATAGATAAAATAATAAAATAGTTAATAAATAGAATAAAAATTGTATAAATAAAAAATAGAGTTAAGTAACACTACAACATATTAAAATAAGTGTATAGATAATAATTATTTATGTACCAAGTCAGTAAAATAAGACTTTATCGAACGAGTCTGAGGTTATGAGACGAGCGAGCGGAGCGAGCGAGGTGAATAAAGACGAGTTCGATAAAGATATTTTACTGACGTGGTGCATACAAAATTTTATCGCCAATCTTAAAAATAAATGAAAAAGTATAGGATTTTTTATTTAAATTAAAAAAAAACAGAAAATATGTATTATTATTTAAACAAACACTACGAATTAATCAAGATATTAAACCACTCTATTTGTTGTATATGTTGAAATTGATGGTGCATCCTGTGGCAATATTTAAATTTATTCCTGATGTTGACCCATCAACGGAAAAATTTTGTGGAATATTATTTAAAAGGGTATTTTCATCTTTATGCAATTCGGTGTTATTAATAAGAAAATGAATATTTTCATTTTGATGTAAAGTTGTGGCAGTGTTGTCATTGATATCAAAACGGTGCGCAATTTGATCACCACCCAAAATCGTTTTTGCAATCTTCGTTTTGTTCAATATTGATTCCTCAACATAGGACTCAGCAACGGATCCACTCTTCCACCCTCCATGACGTTTCAAATTTTCTTTGCTGTCCCCTGCATTAGCAAACAAAGTAGCAGACGACCTCCGAAAACAATGACCAGTATATTCTGACGGATTTGGCAAATTTAAATAGTTCGCAATTTTACATGGTATGTTTCCAAAAGTGTGGATACCCACAGGCTGCACTGTGCATTTACTTTTTCTATATGTAATAAAAAATCTATCATGTTTGGTCTGTGCGGGACGAAGTTTGGCATATTTTTTATATAACTCAATCGGTTTAACGTGTCCTTCGAACTCTGATGTTACGACAAATACTCTTGGTTTATTAGTTTTCGTGTGTCTTATATGCACAATCAATACAGTATCCTTGTCTTCTATATCATCAACTTTAAGATTTACTAATTCATTATTACGGCAGGCTCCAGCAACGCCAAAAATAACACAAATCTAAAATAATATCTACATTAATAACAAATATGCTTCGATAATTGATTACTATCTTACCTTCATCATTAAATATATTTCATTTGGTGCATTCAATAGAAACTGTATTATTTCTTCTTGTGTGAGAACTTTCGATTTTTTTGGCGTATAATTTTTTGATTTCTGTTTTAAAAACGCCGTAAGTTTCTTATATTGGCTTATATCAACGTCGTTTTTTACCGAAAGAGATGCTTTTAACATAGAATAATATGACCATAATGTTGCTGCTTTATATTCCTTGGATTTTTCAGAAAAATATGTCAAGAGAACGTTTTCGCTAATTTTTTTAATGTTATTTCTGTCACACCAACTTGTGAATAAATCGTGTTGACGATTATAAATATGTCTAGACTTATTTGGAAGAATTTCGAGCGTTGTTTCTATCGCTCTTTCGCGTATTTCTGGTGGAGTACATGGTATTTCAAACTCTTCACTACTCATGTTTTTTTTTGACAACTAAACTGACAGGATTCGACCTCCTTAGATTTTGTTAGTATTGTCCCATAATGTTACTTGTTGAAAGTAGTAAAATAATGGGACGGTTTAGTGCCGCAAATGGCGATAATAATAGATGTATTTAGTGCCGATTGGCGATAAAATAATAAATAGTTGATAAATAAATACATTGTATAGATAAAATAGAAATTGAAATAAAAAACAATACACAAATAAAATAGGTAAAAAATGCATCATTTGTTCTAATTGGGATGATATAATCAGTTGGTTAAAAATTCATCCCAAGAGTAAAAGGCTTTATCGATAATAAGTTCTTTAATGTATGATTTGAATTCTTTTCGAGGCAGCGCCCTAATAACTGGGGGTAGAGCATTAAAAAATTTTGGAGCCCAATAATTTGCCCCGTTGTACGATTTGCAAAGCCTGACCTGTTTAATATTTATATTCTCTTTATATCTCGTATTGTGATTGTGATATGAACCGATAGTTTGATACTGCGAGCTATTATTTTTGAGATGCAATAGGCATTGGTAGATATATAGCCCGGGTAACGCCATAATTCGTAGTTTACGAAATACATATCTGCATTCATCGCGATATCCTAGTCTATACGCACTGCTCTTCTTTGTAGTCCGAAAATACGATGGCGGTGAGTTGAGTGACCCCAAGCTAGTAGGCTGTAACTTAGGATGGATGGCACGTTGCAAAATAAGTTGTCTTAAGAGTAGTTGTCGAAACTGATTGAGAAAAATTACGTAAGAGAAAAATACTATTACACAACTTATTCGCAAGTAAATCACTATTCGGGCCCCATGTCATAGATGGATCAAGAAGAATCCCCAAGAATTTTACAAAAGCTGGATTGCCCAAGTCATGTTTCTTCAAAGTAAAAAGCAAATTAGTGGTTTTATCATTGTTTAGTAGCAACTTATTGCAACTAAACCATTCATTGCATTTATGACTCGACAGAAGGCTAAGATTAATTGCCTCGTCAATGGTGCTCGCTCTGTCAACCAGGGTAGTATCATCAGCGTATATCACTTTGAAACTATGGTCACAGTACGTTGGAAAATCATTCGTGAAAATAATAAATAGTAGTGGTCCCAGAATAGACCCCTGAGGGACACCGTACTCAACTGGTAGTGAGCTAGAATGACAACCACCATAGTTAACAGCCTGAGTTCTGTTAGAGAGATATGATTGAATTAGCCTATAACTAGCCTCATCGAACCCATAACACTTCAGTTTAGCGATCAGAATGTCATGACTCACGCAATCAAACGCCCTACTTAAGTCTAAAAAGGAGGTCATGCTGAACTCACCGCACTCGTACCCGGAAAGCAGCTAATTTGTGAGTGATATAATAGCATCAGATGTAGATTTTCCACTACGAAACCCAAACTGAGCGGAGTTGAAAAGTTTGTGTTGTTCAAAGAAATTTGTGATCTGGATCAATAAAATATTTTCTAATACTTTTGCACATATAGGTAGAATCGATACCGCACGATAATTTTTGGGATCATTTTCATCGCCTTTTTTGTGAATCGGTATGACTGATGCAATCTTCATTGCTTCCGGCACCGTTGAGGATTCGATGCATTTGTTAATGATGGAAGTAAGAGCTGATAAAATTGGCTCTTTACAGTATTTTATTAAGTCAGAAGTAAGTCCATATATGTCTTTATTTTTACTACTCCTTAGACTATTGATTGCATCTCTCACAGTAGAGGAGGATACTGTGCTAAAGGAGAAATTTAGATCAGAAAAACTGGGCATAAGAGATATTGGGTCTATATTAGTGTTCTCAATAGAGTTTAAAATATGTGTTATATGTGAAATAAACTCTTGATTAAATTGTTCCGCATTAATATCACAGAGATTATCACAGTTACGTTTAGACTTGCGACCAGAATTTATTACCTGCCACATGGACTTGGTTTTGTTATTTGAATTTAGAATAAAATTATCGTTAGCCCTAATTTTTGCTACTTTAATTGCTGAATTGTATTTGTTTCGGTACGATTTATATATATCAATGAGGGAATTATCGGTGCTATTTTGTGCAGCTTCGTGTATGAGATTTAGATTTTCTCTCATTACACGGAGATCTTCAGTGAACCAATGAACGTGATTAATTTTCGTAAATTTATTTTTAACTTTAACCCTTGGGAAAGCTGATTGATAAGCAGACATGAGTATCTCGTGAAACAGATCATATTTCCTATTACAATCAGCCTCCGTTATAACAGTCCTCCAATCAGTACAATCTAGAGAATTGAAAAATGCAAATTTTCCTGATTGGGTGATCGGTCTTATTGACTTGCTAATTATGGGTTCAAAAAGAAAATCCTCTTGGAACTGAAGGTGTATACCTTTGTGATCTGACGAGAAATCAAGTGGAAAAATCTTAAATCCCTGTGGCTTGAAATTCACAAATACATTATCAAGAGTATTTGCGCCTCTAGTCGAAAATTCAACAGTTTGTGCAAGACCGTACGATCTAAAAATATCACATAGCCTTTTTACTCTTTGGTTTTCATTATTGAAATGTAAATTAAAATCCCCCCCAATCAGAACATGTTGATTTACCATATCTAACAGATCTAACACAGCGGACATAGTATCTAAAAAAATATTAAAATCACCTTGCGGTGGACGATAAATGACAATAACAGTTTTATTTTCGGGAATTAATTGAATTGCCGATAATTCACACTGCGCTTCAATAGATAAATTATTTATATTGGGTAGCACTTTAAATTTCGCGTTACGTTTGATTAATATTAGAGAGCCCCCATGACTTGAGTTAGACCTACTAAAATGGGAGGCAGTTACCATATTATTAATACAATAGTTCTCACTCTCGCTAGATTTCAGCCAGTGTTCAGTTACACACACTATATTAAACTGATGAGATTCAATGACACCATCTAGTTCGTTAAATTTATTGTGCACCGATTGAGCGTTCACGAAAAGTGCTTTAAAAAGTAATTTGTGTGGTTTACCACTACTGTTAGTCATTGCTGACTGTTCACTGTGCTCTGTTAATATATTAAGTGGTACCTGTTTTGCTGAAGACCTTTCTAAAAATATATCTGCTTATTTCGATTCCTGCAGGCCAATTTGATGGGTTTGTTAGTAGTTCGTGTTCCGTTAAATTTGCGCTTAGTTTGAAACTATTGTAAGTTTCCGATCTAGTTTCAACTCTTTCACACACAAATTGCTTGGATCCAAGAATAGTTTTAATGTGGGCTTCCATATCTGACTGAGTTACTTTATGTTGAACTCTATTAATAAATAACCATGTTTTCCTAGGTTCGGCTGTGATTATTCCACCTGCTTTACTACCGGTGCTGATCACGTTACTCCTTTTTTTCGGCCGTTTTCCTTTATAAAGAGTGAAACCGTCATCTTTTTTTAGAGATGCTTTATCTTCAGGCGCCCGCAAAGGCTGCGGAGCGGTAGAGGCCGCGCGCTCTGCACGGGCTCGACGAGATTCTTTACTCGCCGGTAAATTCAGCGAGTGGGTTTTTGCTGATGGTGATTTCGGCTCATTGATAGCTTTTTGTTGCAATGTAAATTTAGGCTCTTTTAATACTGCATCCGACATCTGTTGATTGTTGATGATACTCACAGGTTTATTTGATGGTTTGACACCTTGCTTATTCTCCAGAAAATTGATTTTCTCTTTTAAGAGGCTGTTGTTTTCCAAAAGAATCGTATTCTTGCTCTCTAGTTCTTCGATTATTTTGCGTAGTAGTTTATTTTCCTCGGTAAGAAAATTAAACTGCATATTACCGAGGTCAGCTGTGCCGGGTGACTTAACCTCCCTGTCACTCTCACCTGCGGATAGACTTATCAGCTTACCACATGCCTTGGTGTGGATCTTGAGGCACGATAGATGAAAGTAATTTCCACAGTTTACACATAACACTACGTTCACAGACTTATTTTTGCATTTATTGCATTTCTTTTCGTTAATATTATCAGACTCACTGGCGACACAACTAGTCTCGTCCGCCATTTTTAATATGTTATTATTGTTATTTCTTATAGTTATTGTTAGTGTTATTTCTTATTGTTATTGTTATTTCTTATTGTTATTGCTATTTTTTATTGTTATTGTTATTTCTTATTGTTATTGTTATTTATTATTGTTATTGTTATTTCCTATTGTTATTGTTATTTCTTATTGTTATTGTTATTTCTTATTGTTATTGTTATTTCTTATTGTTATTGTTATTTCTTATTGCTATTGTTATATCTTAATGTTATTGTTATTTCTTATTGTTCTTTCTTATTGTTATTGTTATTTCTTATTGTTATTGTTATTTCTTATTGTTATTGTTATTTCTTATTGTGATTGTTATTTCCTATTGTTATTGTTATTTCTTTTTGTTATTGTTATTACTTATTGTTATTTTTATTTCATTTTGTTATTGTTATTTCTTATTGTTATTGTTATTGTTATTTCTTATTGTTATTGTTATTTCTCATTGTTATTGTTATTTCCTATTGTTATTGTTATTTCTTATTGTTATTGTTATTTCGTTTTGTTATTGTTATTTCTTATTGTTCTTTCTTATTGTTATTGTTATTTCTTATTGTTATTGTTATTTCTTATTGTTATTTCTTATTGTTATTGTTATTTCCTATTGTTATTGTTATTACTTATTGTTATTGTTATTTCTTTTTCTTATTGTTATTGTTATTGTTATTTCTTATTGTTATTGTTATTTCTTATTGTTATTGTTATTTATTATTGTTATTGTTATTTCCTATTGTTATTGTTATTTCTTATTGTTATTGTTATTTCTTATTGTTATTGTTATTGTTATTTCTTATTGTTATTGTTATTTCTTATAGTTATTGTTATTTCTTATTGTTATTGTTATTTCTTATTGATATTGTTATTTCCTATTGTTATTGTTATTTATTATTGTTATTGTTATTTCTTATTGTTATTGTTATTTCATATTGTTATTGTTATTTCTTATTGTTATTGTTATTTCTTATTATTATTGTTATTTCTTATTGTTAATGTTATTTCTTATTGTTATTGTTATTTCTTATTGTTATTGTTATTTCTTATTGTTATTGTTATTTCTTATTGTTATTGTTATTTCTTTTTGTTATTGTTATTTCTTATTGTTTTTGTTATTTATTATTGTTATTGTTATTTCCTATTGTTATTGTTATTTCTTATTGTTATTGTTATTTCTTATTGTTATTGTTATTTCTTATTGTTATTTTTATTTCTTAGTGTTATTGTTATTTCTTATTGTTATTGTTATTTCTAATTGTTATTGTTATTTCTTATTGTTATTGTTATTTCTTATAGTTATTGTTATTTCTTATTGTTAGTGTTATTTCTTATTGTTATTGTTATTTCTTATTGTTATTGTTATTTATTATTGTTATTGTTATTTCCTATTGTTATTGTTATTTCTTATTGTTATTGTTACTTCTTATTGTTCTTTCTTATTGTTATTGTTATTTCTTATTGTTATTGTTATTTCTTATTGTTATTGTTATTACTTATTGTTATTGTTATTTCCTATTGTTATTGTTATTTCCTATTGTTATTGTTATTTCTTTTTGTTATTGTTATTACGTATTGTTATTGTTATTTCTTTTTGTTATTGTTATTTCTTATTGTTATTGTTATTGTTATTTCTTATTGTTATTGTTATTTCTTATTGTTATTGTTATTTCCTATTGTTATTGTTATTTCTTATTGTTATTGTTATTTCTTATTGTTATTTCTTATTGTTATTGTTGTTGTTATTTCTTATTGTTATTGTTATTTCTTATTGTTATTCGTATTGTTATTTCTTATTGTTATTGTTATTTCTTATTATTATTGTTATTTCTTATTGTTATTGTTATTTCTTATTGTTATTGTTATTTCTTAATGTTATTGTTATTTCTTATTGTTATTGTTATTTCTTATTGCTCTTTCTTATTGTTATTGTTATTTCTTATTGTTATTGTTATTTCTTATTGTTATTGTTATTTCCTATTGTAATTGTTATTTCTTTTTGTTATTGTTATTACTTATTGTTATTGTTATTTCTTTTTGTTATTGTTATTTCTTATTGTTTTTGTTATTGTTATTTCTTATTGTTATTGTTATTGTTATTTCTTATTGTTATAGTTATTTCTTATTGTTATTGTTATTTCTTATTGTTATTGTTATTTCCTATTGTTATTGTTATTTTTTATTGTTATTGTTATTTCTTATTGTTACTTCCTATTGTTATTGTTATTTCTTTTTGTTATTGTTATTTCTTATTGTTATTGTTATTGTTATTTTTTTGTTACTGTTATTTCTTATTGTTATTGTTATTGTTATTTCTTATTGTTATTGTTATTTCTTATTGTTATTGTTATTTCTTATTGTTATTGTTATTTTCTATTGTTATTGTTATTTCTTTTTGTTATTGTTATTTCTTATTGTTATTGTTAATTCTTATTGTTATTGTTATTGTTATTCCTTATTGTTATTGTTATTTCTTATTGTTATTGTTATTTCCTATTGTTATTGTTATTTCTTATTTTTATTTTTATTTCTTATTGTTATTATTATTTCTTATTGTTATTGTTATTTCTTATTGTTATTGTTATTTCTTATTGTTATTGTTATTTATTATTGTTATTGTTATTTCCTATTGTTATTGTTATTTCTTATTTTTATTTTTATTTCTTATTGTTATTGTTATTTCTTATTGTTATTGTTATTTCTTATTGTTATTGTTATATCTTATTGTTATTGTTATTTCTTTTTGTTATTGTTAGTTCTTATTGTTATTGTTATTTCTTATTGCTATTGTTATTTCTTATTGTTATTGTTATTTCTTATTGTTATTGTTATTTCTTATTGTTATTGTTATTTCTTATTGGTATTGTTATTTCTTATTGTTATTGTTATTTCTTATTGTTATTGTTATTTCTTATTGGTATTGTTATTTCTTATTCTATTGTTATTGTTATTCCTTATTGTTATTGTTATTGTTATTTATTATTGTTATTGTTATTTCCTATTGTTATTGTTATTTCTTATTGTTATTTTTATTTCTTATTGTTATTGTTATTTCTTATTGTTATTGTTATTTCTTATTGTTATTGTTATTTAATATTGTAATTGTTATTTTTTTTTGGTTACTGTTATTTCTTATTGTTATTGTTATTGTTATTTCTTATTGTTATTGTTATTTCTTATTGTTATTGTTATTTCTTATTGTTATTGTTATTTTCTATTGTTATTGTTATTTCTTTTTGTTATTGTTATTTCTTATTGTTATTGTTATTTCTTATTGTTATTGTTATTGTTATTCCTTATTGTTATTGTTATTTCTTATTGTTATTGTTATTTATTATTGTTATTGTTATTTCCTATTGTTATTGTTATTTCTTATTTTTATTTTTATTTCTTATTGTTATTGTTATTTCTTATTGTTATTGTTATTTCTTATTGTTATTGTTATATCTTATTGTTATTGTTATTTCTTTTTGTTATTGTTAGTTCTTATTGTTATTGTTATTTCTTATTGCTATTGTTATTTCTTATTGTTATTGTTATTTCTTATTGTTATTGTTATTTCTTATTGTTATTGTTATTTCTTATTGGTATTGTTATTTCTTATTCTATTGTTATTGTTATTCCTTATTGTTATTGTTATTTCTTATTGTTATTGTTATTTCTTATTGTTATTGTTATTTCTTTTGTTATTGTTATTGTTATTTCCTATTGTTATTGTTATTTCTTTTTGTTATTGTTATTTCTTATTGTTATTGTTATTGTTATTTTTTATTGTTACTGTTATTTCTTATTGTTATTGTTATTTCTTATTGTTATTGTTATTTCTTATTGTTATTGTTATTTCTTATTGTTATTGTTATTTCTTATTGTTATTGTTATTTCTTATTGTTATTGTTATTTCCTATTGTTATTGTTATTTCTTTTTGTTATTGTTATTTCTTATTGGTATTGTTATTGTTCTTTCTTATTGTTATTGTTATTCCTTATTGTTATTGTTATTTCTTATTGTTTTTGTTATTTCTTATTGTTATTGTTATTTCTTATTGTTATTGTTATTTTTTATAGTTATTGTTATTTCTTATTGTTAGTGTTATTTCTTATTGTTATTGTTATTTCTTATTGTTATTGTTATTTCTTATTGTTATTGTTATTTCTTCTTGTTATTGTTATTTCTTATTGTTATTGTTATTTCCTATTGTTATTGTTATTTCTTATTGTTATTGTTATTTCTTATTGTTATTGTTATTTCTTATTGTTATTGTTATTTCTTAATGTTATTATTATTTCTTTTTGTTATTGATATTTCTTATTGTTATTGTTATTACTTATTGTTCTTTCTTATTGTTATTGTTATTTCTTATTTTTATTGTTATTTCTTATTGTTATTGTTATTTCTTATTGTTATTGTTATTTCCTATTGTTATTGTTATTTCTTTTCGTTATTGTTATTACTTATTGTTATTGTTATTTCTTTTTGTTATTGTTATTTCTTATTGTTATTGTTATTTCTTATTGTTATTGTTATTTCTTATTCTTATTGTTATTTCTTATTGTTGTTGTTATTTCTTATTGTTATTGTTATTTCTTATAGTTATTGTTATTTCTTATTATTAGTGTTATTTCTTATTGTTATTGTTATTTCTTATTGTTATTGTTATTTCTTATTGTTATTGTTATTTCCTATTGTTATTTCTTATTGTTATTGTTATTTCTTATGGTTATTGTTATTTCTTATTGTTATTGTTATTTCTTATTGTTATTGTTATTTCTTAATGTTAATGTTATTTTTTATTGTTATTGTTATTTCTTAATATTATTGTTATTTCTTATTGTTATTGTTATTTCTTAATATTTTTGTTATTTCTTTTTGTTATTGATATTTCTTATTGTTATTGTTATTTCTTATTGTTATTGTTATTTCCTATTGTTATTGTTATTTCTTTTTGTTATTGTTATTACTTATTTTTATTGTTATTTCTTTTTGTTATTGTTATTTCTTATTGTTATTGTTATTGTTATTGTTATTTCTTATTGTTATTGTTATTTCTTATTGTTATTTCTTATTGTTATTGTTATTTCTTATTGTTATTCGTATTGTTATTTCTTATTGTTATTGTTATTTCTTATTGTTATTGTTATTTCTTAATGTTATTGTTATTTCTTATTGTTATTGTTATTTCTTATTGTTCTTTCTTATTGTTAATGTTATTTCTTATTATTATTGTTATTTATTATTGTTATTGTTATTTCATATTGTTATTGTTATTACTTATTGTTATTGTTATTTCTTATTATTATTGTTATTTCTTATTGTTAGTGTTATTTCTTATTGTTATTGTTATTTCTTATTGTTATTGTTATTTATTATTGTTATTGTTATTTCTTATTGTTATTGTTATTTCTTATTGTTATTGTTATTTCTTTATTGTTCTTTCTTATTGTTATTGTTATTTTTATTGTTATTGTTATTTCTTCGTGATATTGTTATTTCTTATTGTTATTGTTATTTCTTATTGTTATTGTTATTTCTTATTGTTATTGTTATTTCTTATTGTTATTGTTATTTCCTATTGTTATTGTTACTTCTTTTTGTTATTGTTATTACTTATTGTTATTGTTATTTCTTTTTGTTATTGTTATTTCTTATTCTTATTGTTGTTTCTTATTGTTATTGTTATTTCTTATTGATATTGTTATTTCTTATTGTTATTGTTATTGTTATTTCTTATTGTTATTGTTATTTCTTATTGTTATTGTTATTTCTTATTGTTATTGTTATTTCTTATTGTTATTGTTATTTCCTATTGTTATTGTTATTTCTTTTTGTTATTGTTATTTCTTATTGGTATTGTTATTGTTCTTTCTAATTGTTATTGTTATTCCTTATTGTTATTGTTATTTCTTATTGTTTTTGTTATTTCTTATTGTTATTGTTATTTCTTATTGTTATTGTTATTTTTTATAGTTATTGTTATTTCTTATTGTTAGTGTTATTTCTTATTGTTATTGTTATTTCTTATTGTTATTTTTATTTCTTATTGTTATTGTTATTTCTTCTTGTTATTGTTATTTCTTATTGTTATTGTTATTTCCTATTGTTATTGTTATTTCTTATTGTTATTGTTATTTCTTATTGTTATTGTTATTTCTTAATGTTATTGTTATTTCTTTTTGTTATTGATATTTCTTATTGTTATTGTTATTACTTATTGTTCTTTCTTATTGTTATTGTTATTTCTTATTGTTATTTTTATTTCTTATTTTTATTGTTATTTCTTATTGTTATTGTTATTTCTTATTGTTATTGTTATTTCCTATTGTTATTGTTATTTCTTTTCGTTATTGTTATTACTTATTGTTATTGTTATTTCTTTTTGTTATTGTTATTTCTTATTGTTATTGTTATTTCTTATTGTTATTGTTATTTCTTATTCTTATTGTTATTTCTTATTGTTGTTGTTATTTCTTATTGTTATTGTTATTTCTTATAGTTATTGTTATTTCTTATTATTAGTGTTATTTCTTATTGTTATTGTTATTTCTTATTGTTATTGTTATTTCTTATTGTTATTGTTATTTCCTATTGTTATTTCTTATTGTTATTGTTATTTCTTATGGTTATTGTTATTTCTTATTGTTATTGTTATTTCTTATTGTTATTGTTATTTCTTAATGTTAATGTTATTTTTTATTGTTATTGTTATTTCTTAATATTATTGTTATTTCTTATTGTTATTGTTATTTCTTAATATTTTTGTTATTTCTTTTTGTTATTGATATTTCTTATTGTTATTGTTATTTCTTATTGTTATTGTTATTTCCTATTGTTATTGTTATTTCTTTTTGTTATTGTTATTACTTATTTTTATTGTTATTTCTTTTTGTTATTGTTATTTCTTGTTGTTATTGTTATTGTTATTGTTATTGTTATTTCTTATTGTTATTGTTATTTCTTATTGTTATTTCTTATTGTTATTGTTATTTCTTATTGTTATTCGTATTGTTATTTCTTATTGTTATTGTTATTTCTTATTGTTATTGTTATTTCTTAATGTTATTGTTATTTCTTATTGTTATTGTTATTTCTTATTGTTCTTTCTTATTGTTATTGTTATTTCTTATTATTATTGTTATTTATTATTGTTATTGTTATTTCATATTGTTATTGTTATTACTTATTGTTATTGTTATTTCTTATTATTATTGTTATTTCTTATTGTTAGTGTTATTTCTTATTGTTATTGTTATTTATTATTGTTATTGTTATTTCCTATTGTTATTGTTATTTCTTATTGTTATTGTTATTTCTTATTGTTATTGTTATTTCTTATTGTTATTGTTATTTCTTTATTGTTCTTTCTTATTGTTATTGTTATTTTTATTGTTATTGTTATTTCTTATTGATATTGTTATTTCTTATTGTTATTGTTATTTCTTATTGTTATTGTTATTTCTTATTGTTATTGTTATTTCCTATTGTTATTGTTACTTCTTTTTGTTATTGTTATTACTTATTGTTATTGTTATTTCTTTTTGTTATTGTTATTTCTTATTCTTATTGTTGTTTCTTATTGTTATTGTTATTTCTTATTGTTATTGTTATATATATATACAATAATCTTTATTAGGACACATTTACAATACATAATAACATTTAACATACAGATAAATAAATGGTGTTAGTCCGTCAGGGCTATAGACCTGAGGTCTTTCAGCCCTGTTATTGTTATTTCTTATTGTTATTGTTATTTCTTATTGTTATTGTTATTTCTTATTGTTATTGTTATTTCTTATTATTATTGTTATTTCTTATTGTTATTGTTATTTCTTATAGTTATTGTTATTTCTTATTGTTATTGTTATTTCTTATTGGTATTGTTATTTCCTATTGTTATTGTTATTTATTATTGTTATTGTTATTTCTTATTGTTATTGTTATTTCTTATTGTTATTGTTATTTCCTATTGTTATTGTTGTTTCTTTTTGTTAATGTTAGTTCTATTGTTATTGTTATTTCTTATTGTTATTGTTATTTCTTATTGTTATTGTTATTTCTTATTGTTATTGTTATTTCTTATTGTATTGTTATTGTTATTCCTTATTGTTATTGTTATTTCTTATTGTTATTGTTATTTATTATTGTTATTGTTATTTCCTATTGTTATTGTTATTTCTTAATGTTATTGTTATTTTTTATTGTTATTGTTATTTCTTATTGTTATTGTTATTTCTTATTGTTCTTTCTTATTGTTATTGTTATTTCTTATTGTTATTGTTATTTCTTATTGTTATTGTTATTTCTTATTGTTATTGTTATTTCTTATTGTTATTGTTATTTCCTATTGTTATTGTTGTTTCTTTTTGTTAATGTTAGTTCTATTGTTATTGTTATTTCTTATTGTTATTGTTATTTCTTATTGTTATTGTTATTTCTTATTGTTATTGTTATTTCTTATTGTATTGTTATTGTTATTCCTTATTGTTATTGTTATTTCTTATTGTTATTGTTATTTATTATTGTTATTGTTATTTCCTATTGTTATTGTTATTTCTTATTGTTATTTTTATTTCTTATTGTTATTGTTATTTCTTATTGTTATTGTTATTTCTTATTGTTATAGTTATTTCTTATTGTTATTGTTATTTCTTATTGTTATTGTTATTTCTTATTATTATTGTTATTTCCTATTGTAATTGTTATTTCTTTTTGTTATTGTTATTACTTATTGTTATTGTTATTTCTTTTTGTTATTGTTATTTCTTTTTGTTATTGTTATTGTTATTTCTTATTGTTATTGTTATTTCTTATTGGTATTCTTATTTCTTATTGTTATTGTTATTTCTTATTCTTATTGTTATTTCTTATTGTTATTTTTATTTCTTATTGTTATTGTTATTTCTTATTGTTATTGTTATTTCTTATTATTATTGTTATTTCTTATTGTTATTGTTATTTCTTATAGTTATTGTTATTTCTTATTGTTATTGTTATTTCTTATTGGTATTGTTATTTCCTATTGTTATTGTTATTTATTATTGTTATTGTTATTTCTTATTGTTATTGTTATTTCATATTGTTATTGTTATTTCCTATTATTATTGTTATTTCTTATTGTTAGTGTTATTTCTTATTGTTATTGTTATTTCTTATTGTTATTGTTATTTCTTAATGTTATTGTTATTTTTTATTGTTATTGTTATTTCTTATTGTTATTGTTATTTCTTATTGTTCTTTCTTATTGTTATTGTTATTTCTTATTGTTATTGTTATTTCTTATTGTTATTGTTATTTCTTATTGTTATTGTTATTTCCTATTGTTATTGTTGTTTCTTTTTGTTAATGTTAGTTCTATTGTTATTGTTATTTCTTATTGTTATTGTTATTTCTTATTGTTATTGTTATTTCTTATTGTTATTGTTATTTCTTATTGTATTGTTATTGTTATTCCTTATTGTTATTGTTATTTCTTATTGTTATTGTTATTTCTTATTGTTATTGTTATTTCTTTATTGTTCTTTCTTATTGTTATTGTTATTTTTATTGTTATTGTTATTTCTTATTGATATTGTTATTTCTTATTGTTATTGTTATTTCTTATTGTTATTGTTATTTCTTATTGTTATTGTTATTTCTTATTGTTATTGTTATTTCCTATTGTTATTGTTACTTCTTTTTGTTATTGTTATTACTTATTGTTATTGTTATTTCTTTTTGTTATTGTTATTTCTTATTCTTATTGTTGTTTCTTATTGTTATTGTTATTTCTTATTGATATTGTTATTTCTTATTGTTATTGTTATTGTTATTTCTTATTGTTATTGTTATTTCTTATTGTTATTGTTATTTCTTATTGTTATTGTTATTTCTTATTGTTATTGTTATTTCCTATTGTTATTGTTATTTCTTTTTGTTATTGTTATTTCTTATTGGTATTGTTATTGTTCTTTCTAATTGTTATTGTTATTCCTTATTGTTATTGTTATTTCTTATTGTTTTTGTTATTTCTTATTGTTATTGTTATTTCTTATTGTTATTGTTATTTTTTATAGTTATTGTTATTTCTTATTGTTAGTGTTATTTCTTATTGTTATTGTTATTTCTTATTGTTATTTTTATTTCTTATTGTTATTGTTATTTCTTCTTGTTATTGTTATTTCTTATTGTTATTGTTATTTCCTATTGTTATTGTTATTTCTTATTGTTATTGTTATTTCTTATTGTTATTGTTATTTCTTAATGTTATTGTTATTTCTTTTTGTTATTGATATTTCTTATTGTTATTGTTATTACTTATTGTTCTTTCTTATTGTTATTGTTATTTCTTATTGTTATTTTTATTTCTTATTTTTATTGTTATTTCTTATTGTTATTGTTATTTCTTATTGTTATTGTTATTTCCTATTGTTATTGTTATTTCTTTTCGTTATTGTTATTACTTATTGTTATTGTTATTTCTTTTTGTTATTGTTATTTCTTATTGTTATTGTTATTTCTTATTGTTATTGTTATTTCTTATTCTTATTGTTATTTCTTATTGTTGTTGTTATTTCTTATTGTTATTGTTATTTCTTATTGTTATTGTTATTTCCTATTGTTATTTCTTATTGTTATTGTTATTTCTTATGGTTATTGTTATTTCTTATTGTTATTGTTATTTCTTATTGTTATTGTTATTTCTTAATGTTAATGTTATTTTTTATTGTTATTGTTATTTCTTAATATTATTGTTATTTCTTATTGTTATTGTTATTTCTTAATATTTTTGTTATTTCTTTTTGTTATTGATATTTCTTATTGTTATTGTTATTTCTTATTGTTATTGTTATTTCCTATTGTTATTGTTATTTCTTTTTGTTATTGTTATTACTTATTTTTATTGTTATTTCTTTTTGTTATTGTTATTTCTTGTTGTTATTGTTATTGTTATTGTTATTGTTATTTCTTATTGTTATTGTTATTTCTTATTGTTATTTCTTATTGTTATTGTTATTTCTTATTGTTATTCGTATTGTTATTTCTTATTGTTATTGTTATTTCTTATTGTTATTGTTATTTCTTAATGTTATTGTTATTTCTTATTGTTATTGTTATTTCTTATTGTTCTTTCTTATTGTTATTGTTATTTCTTATTATTATTGTTATTTATTATTGTTATTGTTATTTCATATTGTTATTGTTATTACTTATTGTTATTGTTATTTCTTATTATTATTGTTATTTCTTATTGTTAGTGTTATTTCTTATTGTTATTGTTATTTATTATTGTTATTGTTATTTCCTATTGTTATTGTTATTTCTTATTGTTATTGTTATTTCTTATTGTTATTGTTATTTCTTATTGTTATTGTTATTTCTTTATTGTTCTTTCTTATTGTTATTGTTATTTTTATTGTTATTGTTATTTCTTATTGATATTGTTATTTCTTATTGTTATTGTTATTTCTTATTGTTATTGTTATTTCTTATTGTTATTGTTATTTCCTATTGTTATTGTTACTTCTTTTTGTTATTGTTATTACTTATTGTTATTGTTATTTCTTTTTGTTATTGTTATTTCTTATTCTTATTGTTGTTTCTTATTGTTATTGTTATTTCTTATTGTTATTGTTATATATATATACAATAATCTTTATTAGGACACATTTACAATACATAATAACATTTAACATACAGATAAATAAATGGTGTTAGTCCGTCAGGGCTATAGACCTGAGGTCTTTCAGCCCTGTTATTGTTATTTCTTATTGTTATTGTTATTTCTTATTGTTATTGTTATTTCTTATTGTTATTGTTATTTCTTATTATTATTGTTATTTCTTATTGTTATTGTTATTTCTTATAGTTATTGTTATTTCTTATTGTTATTGTTATTTCTTATTGGTATTGTTATTTCCTATTGTTATTGTTATTTATTATTGTTATTGTTATTTCTTATTGTTATTGTTATTTCTTATTGTTATTGTTATTTCCTATTGTTATTGTTGTTTCTTTTTGTTAATGTTAGTTCTATTGTTATTGTTATTTCTTATTGTTATTGTTATTTCTTATTGTTATTGTTATTTCTTATTGTTATTGTTATTTCTTATTGTATTGTTATTGTTATTCCTTATTGTTATTGTTATTTCTTATTGTTATTGTTATTTATTATTGTTATTGTTATTTCCTATTGTTATTGTTATTTCTTAATGTTATTGTTATTTTTTATTGTTATTGTTATTTCTTATTGTTATTGTTATTTCTTATTGTTCTTTCTTATTGTTATTGTTATTTCTTATTGTTATTGTTATTTCTTATTGTTATTGTTATTTCTTATTGTTATTGTTATTTCTTATTGTTATTGTTATTTCCTATTGTTATTGTTGTTTCTTTTTGTTAATGTTAGTTCTATTGTTATTGTTATTTCTTATTGTTATTGTTATTTCTTATTGTTATTGTTATTTCTTATTGTTATTGTTATTTCTTATTGTATTGTTATTGTTATTCCTTATTGTTATTGTTATTTCTTATTGTTATTGTTATTTATTATTGTTATTGTTATTTCCTATTGTTATTGTTATTTCTTATTGTTATTTTTATTTCTTATTGTTATTGTTATTTCTTATTGTTATTGTTATTTCTTATTGTTATAGTTATTTCTTATTGTTATTGTTATTTCTTATTGTTATTGTTATTTCTTATTATTATTGTTATTTCCTATTGTAATTGTTATTTCTTTTTGTTATTGTTATTACTTATTGTTATTGTTATTTCTTTTTGTTATTGTTATTTCTTTTTGTTATTGTTATTGTTATTTCTTATTGTTATTGTTATTTCTTATTGGTATTCTTATTTCTTATTGTTATTGTTATTTCTTATTCTTATTGTTATTTCTTATTGTTATTTTTATTTCTTATTGTTATTGTTATTTCTTATTGTTATTGTTATTTCTTATTATTATTGTTATTTCTTATTGTTATTGTTATTTCTTATAGTTATTGTTATTTCTTATTGTTATTGTTATTTCTTATTGGTATTGTTATTTCCTATTGTTATTGTTATTTATTATTGTTATTGTTATTTCTTATTGTTATTGTTATTTCATATTGTTATTGTTATTTCCTATTATTATTGTTATTTCTTATTGT
The DNA here is from genome assembly GCA_963969525.1 of Ontholestes murinus. NCBI lineage: Eukaryota > Metazoa > Arthropoda > Insecta > Coleoptera > Staphylinidae > Ontholestes > Ontholestes murinus. The sequence goes on from CAXAKX010001119.1 coordinate 19,600, forward strand.
TAGTGTTATTTCTTATTGTTATTGTTATTTCTTATTGTTATTGTTATTTCTTAATGTTATTGTTATTTTTTATTGTTATTGTTATTTCTTATTGTTATTGTTATTTCTTATTGTTCTTTCTTATTGTTATTGTTATTTCTTATTGTTATTGTTATTTCTTATTGTTATTGTTATTTCTTATTGTTATTGTTATTTCCTATTGTTATTGTTGTTTCTTTTTGTTAATGTTAGTTCTATTGTTATTGTTATTTCTTATTGTTATTGTTATTTCTTATTGTTATTGTTATTTCTTATTGTTATTGTTATTTCTTATTGTATTGTTATTGTTATTCCTTATTGTTATTGTTATTTCTTATTGTTATTGTTATTTATTATTGTTATTGTTATTTCCTATTGTTATTGTTATTTCTTATTGTTATTTTTATTTCTTATTGTTATTTTTATTTCTTATTGTTATTGTTATTTCTTATTCTTATAGTTATTTCTTATTGTTATTGTTATTTCTTATTGTTATTGTTATTTCTTATTATTATTGTTATTTCCTATTGTAATTGTTATTTCTTTTTGTTATTGTTATTACTTATTGTTATTGTTATTTCTTTTTGTTATTGTTATTTCTTTTTGTTATTGTTATTGTTATTTCTTATTGTTATTGTTATTTCTTATTGGTATTCTTATTTCTTATTGTTATTGTTATTTCTTATTCTTATTGTTATTTCTTATTGTTATTTTTATTTCTTATTGTTATTGTTATTTCTTATTGTTATTGTTATTTCTTATTGTTATTGTTATTTCTTATAGTTATTGTTATTTCTTATTGTTAGTGTTATTTCTTATTGTTATTGTTATTTCTTATTGTTATTGTTATTTCTTATTGTTATTGTTATTTCTTATTGTATTGTTATTGTTATTCCTTATTGTTATTGTTATTTCTTATTGTTATTGTTATTTATTATTGTTATTGTTATTTCCTATTGTTATTGTTATTTCTTATTGTTATTTTTATTTCTTATTGTTATTGTTATTTCTTATTGTTATTGTTATTTCTTATTGTTATAGTTATTTCTTATTGTTATTGTTATTTCTTATTGTTATTGTTATTTCTTATTATTATTGTTATTTCCTATTGTAATTGTTATTTCTTTTTGTTATTGTTATTACTTATTGTTATTTCTTTTTGTTATTGTTATTTCTTATTGTTATTGTTATTGTTATTTCTTATTGTTATTGTTATTTCTTATTGGTATTGTTATTTCTTATTGTTATTGTTATTTCTTATTGTTATTTTTATTTCTTATTGTTATTGTTATTTCTTATTGTTATTGTTATTTCTAATTGTTATTGTTATTTCTTATAGTTATTGTTATTTCTTATTGTTAGTGTTATTTCTTATTGTTATTGTTATTTCTTATTGTTATTTCTTATTGTTATTGTTATTTCTTATTGTTATTGTTATTTCTTATTGTTCTTTCTTATTGTTATTGTTATTTCTTATTGTTATTGTTATTTCTTATTGTTATTGTTATTTCTTATTGTTATTGTTATTTCTTAATGTTATTGTTATTTACTATTGTTATTGTTATTTCTTTTTGTTATTGTTATTACGTATTGTTAGTGTTATTTCTTTTTGTTATTGTTATTTCTTATTGTTATTGTTATTGTTATTTCTTATTCTTATTGTTATTTCTTATTGTTATTGTTATTTCTTATTGTTATTGTTATTTCTTATTGTTATTGTTATTTCCTATTGTTATTGTTATTTCTTATTGTTATTGTTATTTCTTATTGTTATTGTTATTTCTTATTGTTATTCGTATTGTTATTTCTTATTGTTATTGTTATTTCTTATTATTATTGTTATTTCTTATTGTTATTGTTATTTCTTATTGTTATTGTTATTTTCTTAATGTTATTGTTATTTCTTATTGTTATTGTTATTTCTTAATATTATTGTTATTTCTTTTTGTAATTGTTATTTCTTATTGTTCTTTCTTATTGTTATTGTTATTTCTTATTGGTATTGTTATTTATTATTGTTATTGTTATTTCCTATTGTAATTGTTATTTCTCTTTGTTATTGTTATTACTTATTGTTATTGTTATTTCTTTTTGTTATTGTTATTTCTTATTGTTATTGTTATTGTTATTTCTTATTGTTATTGTTATTTCTTATTGTTATTGTTATTTCTTATTGTTATTGTTATTTATTATTGTTATTGATATTTCCTATTGTTATTGTTATTTCTTATTGTTATTGTTATTTCTTATTGTTATTGTTATTTCTTATTGTTATTGTTATTTCTTATTGTTATTGTTATTTCTTTTGTTATTGTTATTGTTATTTCCTATTGTTATTGTTATTTCTTTTTGTTATTGTTATTTCTTATTGTTATTGTTATTGTTATTTTTTATTGTTACTGTTATTTCTTATTGTTATTGTTATTTCTTATTGTTATTGTTATTTCTTATTGTTATTGTTATTTCTTATTGTTATTGTTATTGTTATTGTTATTTCTTATTGTTATTGTTATTGTTATTTCCTATTGTTATTGTTATTTCTTTTTGTTATTGTTATTTTTTATTGTTATTGTTATTGTTATTTTTTATTGTTACTGTTATTTCTTATTGTTATTGTTATTTCTTATTGTTATTGTTATTTATTATTGTTATTGTTATTTCCTATTGTTATTGTTATTTCTTATTGTTATTGTTATTGTTATTTCTTATTGTTATTGTTATTTCTTATTGTTATTGTTATTTATTATTGTTATTGTTATTTCCTATTGTTATTGTTATTTCTTATTGTTATTGTTATTGTTATTTCTTTTTGTTATTGTTGTTTCTTATTGTTATTGTTATTTCTTATTGGTATTGTTATTGTTCTTTCTTATTGTTATTGTTATTGTTATTCCTTATTGTTATTGTTATTTCTTATTGTTATTGTTATTTCTTATTGTTATTGTTATTTCTTATTGTTATTGTTATTTTTAATAGTTATTGTTATTTCTTATTGTTAGTGTTATTTCTTATTGTTATTGTTATTTCTTATTGTTATTGTTATTTCTTATTGTTATTGTTATTTCTTATTGTTATTGTTATTTCTTATTGTTATTTTCTATTGTTATTGTTATTTCTTATTGTTATTGTTATTTCTTATTGTTATTGTTATTTCTTAATGTTATTGTTATTTCTTATTGTTATTGTTATTTCTTTTTGTTATTGAGATTTCTTATTGTTATTGTTATTACTTATTGTTCTTTCTTATTGTTATTGTTATTTCTTATTGTTATTTTTATTTCTTATTTTTATTGTTATTTCTTATTGTTATTGTTATTTCTTATTGTTATTGTTATTTCCTATTGTTATTGTTATTTCTTTTCGTTATTGTTATCACTTATTGTTATTGTTATTTCTTTTTGTTATTGTTATTTCTTATTGTTATTGTTATTTCTTATTGTTCTTTCTTATTGTTATTGTTATTTCTTATTGTTATTGTTATTTCTTATTGTTATTGTTATTTCTTATTGTGATTGTTATTTCCTATTGTTATTGTTATTTCTTTTTGTTATTGTTATTACTTATTGTTATTGTTATTTCATTTTGTTATTGTTATTTTTTATTGTTATTGTTATTGTTATTTCTTATTGTTATTGTTATTTCTCATTGTTATTGTTATTTCCTATTGTTATTGTTATTTCTTATTGTTATTGTTATTTCCTATTGTTATTGTTATTGTTATTTCTTATTGTTATTGTTATTTCTTATTGGTATTGTTATTTCTTATTGTTATTGTTATTTCTTATTATTATTGTTATTTCTTATTGTTAGTGTTATTTCTTATTGTTATTGTTATTTCTTATTGTTATTGTTATTTCTTATTGTTATTGTTATTTCCTATGTTATTGTTATTTCTTATTGTTATTGTTATTTCTTCTTGTTATTGTTATTTCTTATTGTTATTGTTATTTCTTATTGTTATTGTTATTGTTATTTCTTATTGTTATTGTTATTTCTTATTATTATTGTTATTTCTTATAGTTATTGTTATTTCTTATTGTTAGTGTTATTTCTTATTGTTATTGTTATTTCTTATTGTTATTGTTATTTTTTATTGTTATTGTTATTTCTTATTGTTATTGTTATTTATTATTGTTATTGTTATTTCCTATTGTTATTGTTATTTCTTATTGTTATTGTTATTTCTTATTGTTATTGTTATTTCTTATTGTTATTGTTATTTCTTATTGCTATTGTTATATCTTAATGTTATTGTTATTTCTTATTGTTATTGTTATTTCTTATTGTTCTTTCTTATTGTTATTGTTATTTCTTATTGTTATTGTTATTTCTTATTGTTATTGTTATTTCTTATTGTGATTGTTATTTCCTATTGTTATTGTTATTTCTTTTTGTTATTGTTATTACTTATTGTTATTGTTATTTCATTTTGTTATTGTTATTTCTTATTGTTATTGTTATTGTTATTTCTTATTGTTATTGTTATTTCTCATTGTTATTGTTATTTCCTATTGTTATTGTTATTTCTTATTGTTATTGTTATTTCGTTTTGTTATTGTTATTTCTTATTGTTCTTTCTTATTGTTATTGTTATTTCTTATTGTTATTTCTTATTGTTATTGTTATTTCCTATTGTTATTGTTATTACTTATTGTTATTGTTATTTCTTTTTCTTATTGTTATTGTTATTGTTATTTCTTATTGTTATTGTTATTTCTTATTGTTATTGTTATTTCTTATAGTTATTGTTATTTCTTATAGTTATTGTTATTTCTTATTGTTATTGTTATATCTTATTGATATTGTTATTTCCTATTGTTATTGTTATTTATTATTGTTATTGTTATTTCTTATTGTTATTGTTATTTCATATTGTTATTGTTATTTCTTATTATTATTGTTATTTCTTATTGTTAATGTTATTTCTTATTGTTATTGTTATTTCTTATTGTTATTGTTATTTCTTATTGTTATTGTTATTTCTTATTGTTATTGTTATTTCTTATTGTTATTGTTATTTCTTTTTGTTATTGTTATTTCTTATTGTTTTTGTTATTTATTATTGTTATTGTTATTTCCTATTGTTATTGTTATTTCTTATTGTTATTGTTATTTCTTATTGTTATTGTTATTTCTTATTGTTATTGTTATTTCTTATTGTTATTTTTATTTCTTAGTGTTATTGTTATTTCTTATTGTTATTGTTATTTCTTATTGTTATTGTTATTTCTTATTGTTATTGTTATTTCTTATAGTTATTGTTATTTCTTATTGTTAGTGTTATTTCTTATTGTTATTGTTATTTCTTATTGTTATTGTTATTTCTTATTGTTATTGTTATTTATTATTGTTATTGTTATTTCCTATTGTTATTGTTATTTCTTATTGTTATTGTTATTTCTTATTGTTCTTTCTTATTGTTATTGTTATTTCTTATTGTTATTGTTATTTCTTATTGTTATTGTTATTACTTATTGTTATTGTTATTTCCTATTGTTATTGTTATTTCCTATTGTTATTGTTATTTCTTTTTGTTATTGTTATTACGTATTGTTATTGTTATTTCTTTTTGTTATTGTTATTTCTTATTGTTATTGTTATTGTTATTTCTTATTGTTATTGTTATTTCTTATTGTTATTGTTATTTCCTATTGTTATTGTTATTTCTTATTGTTATTGTTATTTCTTATTGTTATTGTTGTTGTTATTTCTTATTGTTATTGTTGTTGTTATTTCTTATTGTTATTCGTATTGTTATTTCTTATTATTATTGTTATTTCTTATTATTATTGTTATTTCTTATTGTTATTGTTATTTCTTATTGTTATTGTTATTTCTTAATGTTATTGTTATTTCTTATTGTTATTGTTATTTCTTATTGCTCTTTCTTATTGTTATTGTTATTTCTTATTGTTATTGTTATTTCTTATTGTTATTGTTATTTCCTATTGTAATTGTTATTTCTTTTTGTTATTGTTATTACTTATTGTTATTGTTATTTCTTTTTGTTATTGTTCAATCAATCAACAAAGAGTTCCATCCTAGGCCCAGACGTTAATACTAATTTTAATTTATTCCATATAAACGTTCAGTCATTAAATAATAAAATCAATATGCTATCAGGATTCTTGCAACATGAATTATATCACAGTGTGTGCATTTCTGAACATTGGAGTAATAAAGAAGTGATTGACTTTCAAGTTTTACCCGGCTATGCTATGGTGGCAAATTACTGTAGATCGCAATACAAGCATGGCGGAACATGTATGTATATAAAAAAAGGCATCTCTTGTGACGCTATTTCATTAGAGCGATTCTGTAGTGAAAAAGATGCGGAACTTTGCGCTGTTTATGTCCATTCTTGTAAAATAGTTGTTATTTGTATATATAGGTCTCCTGCTGGAGATCCCTATTTATTTTTAGATAAACTTAATGATGTTCTTCATCATATTATGATAAGGTCTAGTTATAAAAATTGTACAATATTTATAGCAGGCGACTTTAACATTGATTTTAACAAAAAAACTTCATTGCAACGTAACTTTGTATCATTATTAGATTCATTTGGTTTAAAAATTGTTATAACAGTTAGCACACGAATTGCACAAAAATCGGAAAGTTGCATTGATAATATAATCACAAATTTAAATATATATGATGCAGGGATAGTAAATCCAAATATATCCGATCATTTAGGACAATATATTAAAACTGAAATTCCAATGAAACCGGACTCACAAATCATTAAAAAGATCAAAATGAATGTTAATGTAGTCGAAAAATTTCTCAGTAATGATATAATATTATGTTTCTCTGAAGAAAATGTAAATGTTATAGCAACGCAACTTTTATCTATTCTAACTAAATCGCTGAGTATATCAAGTGGAACTAAATGTAATTATAACAATTCGAATAAAATAAATTGGTATACCCCTGAGTTAAGACACATGAGGAATGTGTTGAATTTGCTATATGAAAATTTCAGACTAACTAAAAACTTAAATGACAAGCAATTATATGTAGATTTTAAGAAAGAATACATTAAACAAATCGATTCTGTTCGTAGATTTTACTGTGGTAACTATATAATGAATTCAAATAATCCAAATAAAGCCGCATGGAACCTTATTAATGCTGAAAGAAATTATTCTAATAATTTTAAATCACCTCCTATATTACCACAGGAGTTTAATCATTTTTTTATTAATCATATTGAAAGCATTATTAAGAATTTACCATTAATATCTTTGCCACTTCCAAATATACGTTGTTCTAGTGATTCATTCTTCTTCGAACCTACTAGCCCAGAGGAAATAATTTTAGTAATTACTGAACTAAAACGTAAAAAATCAAAAGATATTTATAATTTAGATGCATGCACAATGAAACAAATTTCTCATCAAATTGCTCCTTATTTATGTAATCTATTCAATCTTTGCTTCTTAAATGGTATCTTTCCAACAGACTTAAAAATTTCAAGAATTGTCCCTATCCATAAGAAAGGAGACGCAAATAATTGTGAAAATTACCGGCCAATATCCATTATTCCTGTGATTGGTAAGATTCTGGAAATATTAGTCAAACGTAGATTAACTAAATATTTTAATAAAAATGACTTTTTCACCGATTGCCAATATGGCTTTAGGTCAAACAAGTGCACTGAGTTGGCTATAGATGAATTAATACAAATTATCTTAGATAACATCAATAAAAATAAATATACTTCAATTACTTTGTGTGACTTAACCAAAGCATTCGACTGCGTCAACCACAGTATATTGCTAAAAAAACTGCAACTATATAATATTTATGGATGTGCATTAGAGTTTTTTAGATCGTATCTCAGTGATCGTAAACAAATAGTCTGTACAGATTATGGCAAATCTGATATTATAAACATAAATCATGGGGTTCCTCAAGGATCTGTGTTGGGCCCCATTCTATTTATTATATATGTTAATGATCTTCCATCTTATATGGCGCCAACAAAGGTTATTTTATTTGCAGATGACACTTCCTTTATTTGCAGTCATAATAATGTAAATATGCTTGAAAGTATGGTAGAGAATGCCTGCATGAAAATAACTCATTGGTTTTATGCCCATAAATTTAAATTAAATGACTTAAAAACACAAAAATTGCAAGTTGCGCCATACATAAGAGGAACAGTCTCTACATCAGTTACCGTGCTAGGTATGCGAATAGATAATCATTTAAAGTGGCTCGACCATATAGATACACTTGCAAAGAAATTAAGCAAGTCTTTATTTGTATTAAGAAAACTTGAGAAACTTGTATGCAAACAAACACTAAAAATGGTTTACCACTCATTATTTAATTCCCACATATTATATGGTTTACGAATGTGGGGGAATTCAAGTGGGGCAACTCGAGTTTTTATAATACAAAAAAAAGCAATTCGTATATTAGCAGCATTAAATAAGAGAGAGTCATGTAGAGGATACTTTAAGCAATTACAGTTACTGACAGTACCGGCTATGTTTATCTATAAAACCTGTTTATATATACATACAAATAGACAAAAATTCATAAATGTCAACCGATTCCATAATTACGCAACAAGACATGGATCAAATATATTGTCATTTAGGGATAAACGTAATCGAGTGTCTGTTAATAACATTCAAGTAAGACTATACAATATATTACCTGAATGTATTAAGCAGATGACTTTAAAAAAATTTAAATTTAACTTGAAAAAATACCTTATTGGGAAGGAACCATACACAGTACGGGAATTTTATAATTAGAATATAAATTCTGTTACAAAAAATTAGTGCTAACTTTTAGTTTTCTTAGTATTATTATTAGCTATTATTTGTACTTTTATTATTTCATTTAAATTATTATTTCTTTCTAATATAATTATTATAATATTTAGTTTGTATGTGATTTTTGTATCATTTGTATTGACGTGTGTAAAGATTTTGAAATCTGTTAACACTAATAAAGGATTTGATTTGATTTGATTTGATTTGTTATTTCTTATTGTTTTTGTTATTGTTATTTCTTATTGTTATTGTTATTGTTATTTCTTATTGTTATAGTTATTTCTTATTGTTATTGTTATTTCTTATTGTTATTGTTATTTCCTATTGTTATTGTTATTTCTTATTGTTATTGTTATTTCTTATTGTTACTTCCTATTGTTATTGTTATTTCTTTTTGTTATTGTTATTTCTTATTGTTATTGTTATTGTTATTTTTTTTTGTTACTGTTATCTCTTATTGTTATTGTTATTGTTATTTCTTATTGTTATTGTTATTTCTTATTGTTATTGTTATTTCTTATTGTTATTGTTATTTCCTATTGTTATTGTTATTTCTTTTTGTTATTGTTATTTCTTATTGTTATTGTTATTTCTTATTGTTATTGTTATTGTTATTCCTTATTGTTATTGTTATTTCTTATTGTTATTGTTATTTATTATTGTTATTGTTATTTCCTATTGTTATTGTTATTTCTTATTTTTATTTTTATTTCTTATTGTTATTGTTATTTCTTATTGTTATTGTTATTTCTTATTGTTATTGTTATTTCCTATTGTTATTGTTATTTCTTTTTGTTATTGTTAGTTCTTATTGTTACTGTTATTTCTTATTGCTATTGTTATTTCTTATTGTTATTGTTATTTCTTATTGGTATTGTTATTTCTTATTCTATTGTTATTGTTATTCCTTATTGTTATTGTTATTTCTTATTGTTATTGTTATTTATTATTGTTATTGTTATTTCCTATTGTTATTGTTATTTCTTATTGTTATTTTTATTTCTTATTGTTATTGTTATTTCTTATTGTTATTGTTATTTCTTATTGTTATTGTTATTTCCTATTGTAATTGTTATTTTTTTTTTGTTACTGTTATTTCTTATTGTTATTGTTATTGTTATTTCTTATTGTTATTGTTATTTCTTATTGTTATTGTTATTTCTTATTGTTATTGTTATTTCCTATTGTTATTGTTATTTCTTTTTGTTATTGTTATTTCTTATTGTTATTGTTATTTCTTATTGTTATTGTTATTGTTATTCCTTATTGTTATTGTTATTTCTTATTGTTATTGTTATTTATTATTGTTATTGTTATTTCCTATTGTTATTGTTATTTCTTATTTTTATTTTTATTTCTTATTGTTATTGTTATTTCTTATTGTTATTGTTATTTCTTATTGTTATTGTTATTTCTTATTGTTATTGTTATTTCCTATTGTTATTGTTATTTCTTTTTGTTATTGTTAGTTCTTATTGTTATTGTTATTTCTTATTGCTATTGTTATTTCTTATTGTTATTGTTATTTCTTATTGTTATTGTTATTTCTTATTGTTATTGTTATTTCTTATTGGTATTGTTATTTCTTATTCTATTGTTATTGTTATTCCTTATTGTTATTGTTATTTCTTATTGTTATTGTTATTTCTTATTGTTATTGTTATTTCTTTTGTTATTGTTATTGTTATTTCCTATTGTTATTGTTATTTCTTTTTGTTATTGTTATTTCTTATTGTTATTGTTATTGTTATTTTTTATTGTTACTGTTATTTCTTATTGTTATTGTTATTTCTTATTGTTATTGTTATTTCTTATTGTTATTGTTATTTCTTATTGTTATTGTTATTTCTTATTGTTATTGTTATTTCTTATTGTTATTGTTATTTCCTATTGTTATTGTTATTTCTTTTTGTTATTGTTATTTCTTATTGTTATTGTTATTTCTTATTGGTATTGTTATTGTTCTTTCTTATTGTTATTGTTATTCCTTATTGTTATTGTTATTTCTTATTGCTTTTGTTATTTCTTATTGTTATTGTTATTTCTTATTGTTATTGTTATTTTTTATAGTTATGGTTATTTCTTATTGTTAGTGTTATTTCTTATTGTTATTGTTATTTCTTATTGTTATTGTTATTTCTTATTGTTATTGTTATTTCTTATTGTTATTGTTATTTCTTATTGTTATTGTTATTTCCTATTGTTATTGTTATTTCTTATTGTTATTGTTATTTCTTATTGTTATTGTTATTTCTTAATGTTATTGTTATTTCTTTTTGTTATTGATATTTCTTATTGTTATTGTTATTACTTATTGTTCTTTCTTATTGTTATTGTTATTTCTTATTGTTATTTTTATTTCTTATTTTTATTGTTATTTCTTATTGTTATTGTTATTTCTTATTGTTATTGTTATTTCCTATTGTTATTGTTATTTCTTTTCGTTATTGTTATTACTTATTGTTATTGTTATTTCTTTTTGTTATTGTTATTTCTTATTGTTATTGTTATTTCTTATTGTTATTGTTATTTATTATTCTTATTGTTATTTCTTATTGTTGTTGTTATTTCTTATTGTTATTGTTATTTCTTATAGTTATTGTTATTTCTTATTATTAGTGTTATTTCTTATTGTTATTGTTATTTCTTATTGTTATTGTTATTTCTTATTGTTATTGTTATTTCCTATTGTTATTTCTTATTGTTATTGTTATTTCTTATGGTTATTGTTATTTCTTATTGTTATTGTTATTTCTTATTGTTATTTCTTAATGTTAATGTTATTTCTTATTGTTATTGTTATTTCTTAATATTATTGTTATTTCTTATTGTTATTGTTATTTCTTAATATTATTGTTATTTCTTTTTGTTATTGATATTTCTTATTGTTATTGTTATTTCTTATTGTTATTGTTATTTCCTATTGTTATTGTTATTTCTTTTTTTTATTGTTATTACTTATTTTTATTGTTATTTCTTTTTGTTATTGTTATTTCTTATTGTTATTGTTATTGTTATTGTTATTTCTTATTGTTATTTCTTATTGTTATTGTTATTTCTTATTGTTATTCGTATTGTTATTTCTTATTGTTATTGTTATTTCTTAATGTTATTGTTATTTCTTATTGTTATTGTTATTTCTTATTGTTCTTTCTTATTGTTATTGTTATTTCTTATTATTATTGTTATTTATTATTGTTATTGTTATTTCATATTGTTATTGTTATTACTTATTGTTATTGTTTATTCTTATTATTATTGTTATTTCTTATTGTTAGTGTTATTTCTTATTGTTATTGTTATTTCTTATTGTTATTGTTATTTATTATTGTTATTGTTATTTCCTATTGTTATTGTTATTTCTTATTGTTATTGTTATTTCTTATTGTTATTGTTATTTCTTATTGTTATTGTTATTTATTATTGTTATTGTTATTTCTTTATTGTTCTTTCTTATTGTTATTGTTATTTTTATTGTTATTGTTATTTCTTATTGATATTGTTATTTCTTATTGTTATTGTTATTTCTTATTGTTATTGTTATTTCTTATTGTTATTGTTATTTCTTATTGTTATTGTTATTTCCTATTGTTATTGTTACTTCTTTTTGTTATTGTTATTACTTATTGTTATTGTTATTTCTTTTTGTTATTGTTATTTCTTATTCTTATTGTTGTTTCCTATTGTTATTGTTATTTCTTATTGTTATTGTTATATATATACAATAATCTTTATTAGGACACATTTACAATACATAATAACATTTAACATACAGATAAATAAATGGTGTTAGTCCGTCAGGGCTATAGACCTGAGGTCTTTCAGCCCTGTTATTGTTATTTCTTATTGTTATTGTTATTTCTTATTGTTATTGTTATTTCTTATTGTTATTGTTATTTCTTATTATTATTGTTATTTCTTATTGTTATTGTTATTTCTTATAGTTATTGTTATTTCTTATTGTTATTGTTATTTCTTATTGGTATTGTTATTTCCTATTGTTATTGTTATTTATTATTGTTATTGTTATTTCTTATTGTTATTGTTATTTCATATTGTTATTGTTATTTCCTATTATTATTGTTATTTCTTATTGTTAGTGTTATTTCTTATTGTTATTGTTATTTCTTATTGTTATTGTTATTTCTTAATGTTATTGTTATTTTTTATTGTTATTGTTATTTCTTATTGTTATTGTTATTTCTTATTGTTCTTTCTTATTGTTATTGTTATTTCTTATTGTTATTGTTATTTCTTATTGTTATTGTTATTTCTTATTGTTATTGTTATTTCTTATTGTTATTGGTATTTCTTATTGTTATTGTTATTTCTTATTGTTATCGTTATTTCTTATTGTATTGTTATTGTTATTCCTTATTGTTATTGTTATTTCTTATTGTTATTGTTATTTATTATTGTTATTGTTATTTCCTATTGTTATTGTTATTTCTTATTGTTATTTTTATTTCTTATTGTTATTGTTATTTCTTATTGTTATTGTTATTTCTTATTGTTATAGTTATTTCTTATTGTTATTGTTATTTCTTATTGTTATTGTTATTTCTTATTATTATTGTTATTTCCTATTGTAATTGTTATTTCTTTTTGTTATTGTTATTACTTATTGTTATTGTTATTTCTTTTTGTTATTGTTATTTCTTATTGTTATTGTTATTGTTATTTCTTATTGTTATTGTTATTTCTTATTGGTATTGTTATTTCTTATTGTTATTGTTATTTCTTATTCTTATTGTTATTTCTTATTGTTATTTTTATTTCTTATTGTTATTGTTATTTCTTATTGTTATTGTTATTTCTTATTGTTATTGTTATTTCTTATAGTTATTGTTATTTCTTATTGTTAGTGTTATTTCTTATTGTTATTGTTATTTCTTATTGTTATTTCTTATTGTTATTGTTATTTCTTTTTGTTATTGTTATTTCTTATTGTTATTGTTATTGTTATTTTTTATTGTTACTGTTATTTCTTATTGTTATTGTTATTTCTTATTGTTATTGTTATTTCTTATTGTTATTGTTATTTCTTATTGTTATTGTTATTTCTTATTGTTATTGTTATTTCTTATTGTTATTGTTATTTCCTATTGTTATTGTTATTTCTTTTTGTTATTGTTATTTCTTATTGTTATTGTTATTTCTTATTGGTATTGTTATTGTTCTTTCTTATTGTTATTGTTATTCCTTATTGTTATTGTTATTTCTTATTGCTTTTGTTATTTCTTATTGTTATTGTTATTTCTTATTGTTATTGTTATTTTTCATAGTTATTGTTATTTCTTATTGTTAGTGTTATTTCTTATTGTTATTGTTATTTCTTATTGTTATTGTTATTTCTTATTGTTATTGTTATTTCTTATTGTTATTGTTATTTCTTATTGTTATTGTTATTTCCTATTGTTATTGTTATTTCTTATTGTTATTGTTATTTCTTATTGTTATTGTTATTTCTTAATGTTATTGTTATTTCTTTTTGTTATTGATATTTCTTATTGTTATTGTTATTACTTATTGTTCTTTCTTATTGTTATTGTTATTTCTTATTGTTATTTTTATTTCTTATTTTTATTGTTATTTCTTATTGTTATTGTTATTTCTTATTGTTATTGTTATTTCCTATTGTTATTGTTATTTCTTTTCGTTATTGTTATTACTTATTGTTATTGTTATTTCTTTTTGTTATTGTTATTTCTTATTGTTATTGTTATTTCTTATTGTTATTGTTATTTATTATTCTTATTGTTATTTCTTATTGTTGTTGTTATTTCTTATTGTTATTGTTATTTCTTATAGTTATTGTTATTTCTTATTATTAGTGTTATTTCTTATTGTTATTGTTATTTCTTATTGTTATTGTTATTTCTTATTGTTATTGTTATTTCTTATGGTTATTGTTATTTCTTATTGTTATTGTTATTTCTTATTGTTATTTCTTAATGTTAATGTTATTTCTTATTGTTATTGTTATTTCTTAATATTATTGTTATTTCTTATTGTTATTGTTATTTCTTAATATTATTGTTATTTCTTTTTGTTATTGATATTTCTTATTGTTATTGTTATTTCTTATTGTTATTGTTATTTCCTATTGTTATTGTTATTTCTTTTTTTTATTGTTATTACTTATTTTTATTGTTATTTCTTTTTGTTATTGTTATTTCTTATTGTTATTGTTATTGTTATTGTTATTTCTTATTGTTATTGTTATTTCTTATTGTTATTGTTATTTCTTATTGTTATTCGTATTGTTATTTCTTATTGTTATTGTTATTTCTTAATGTTATTGTTATTTCTTATTGTTATTGTTATTTCTTATTGTTCTTTCTTATTGTTATTGTTATTTCTTATTATTATTGTTATTTATTATTGTTATTGTTATTTCATATTGTTATTGTTATTACTTATTGTTATTGTTTATTCTTATTATTATTGTTATTTCTTATTGTTAGTGTTATTTCTTATTGTTATTGTTATTTCTTATTGTTATTGTTATTTATTATTGTTATTGTTATTTCCTATTGTTATTGTTATTTCTTATTGTTATTGTTATTTCTTATTGTTATTGTTATTTCTTATTGTTATTGTTATTTATTATTGTTATTGTTATTTCTTTATTGTTCTTTCTTATTGTTATTGTTATTTTTATTGTTATTGTTATTTCTTATTGATATTGTTATTTCTTATTGTTATTGTTATTTCTTATTGTTATTGTTATTTCTTATTGTTATTGTTATTTCTTATTGTTATTGTTATTTCCTATTGTTATTGTTACTTCTTTTTGTTATTGTTATTACTTATTGTTATTGTTATTTCTTTTTGTTATTGTTATTTCTTATTCTTATTGTTGTTTCCTATTGTTATTGTTATTTCTTATTGTTATTGTTATATATATACAATAATCTTTATTAGGACACATTTACAATACATAATAACATTTAACATACAGATAAATAAATGGTGTTAGTCCGTCAGGGCTATAGACCTGAGGTCTTTCAGCCCTGTTATTGTTATTTCTTATTGTTATTGTTATTTCTTATTGTTATTGTTATTTCTTATTGTTATTGTTATTTCTTATTATTATTGTTATTTCTTATTGTTATTGTTATTTCTTATAGTTATTGTTATTTCTTATTGTTATTGTTATTTCTTATTGGTATTGTTATTTCCTATTGTTATTGTTATTTATTATTGTTATTGTTATTTCTTATTGTTATTGTTATTTCATATTGTTATTGTTATTTCCTATTATTATTGTTATTTCTTATTGTTAGTGTTATTTCTTATTGTTATTGTTATTTCTTATTGTTATTGTTATTTCTTAATGTTATTGTTATTTTTTATTGTTATTGTTATTTCTTATTGTTATTGTTATTTCTTATTGTTCTTTCTTATTGTTATTGTTATTTCTTATTGTTATTGTTATTTCTTATTGTTATTGTTATTTCTTATTGTTATTGTTATTTCTTATTGTTATTGGTATTTCTTATTGTTATTGTTATTTCTTATTGTTATCGTTATTTCTTATTGTATTGTTATTGTTATTCCTTATTGTTATTGTTATTTCTTATTGTTATTGTTATTTATTATTGTTATTGTTATTTCCTATTGTTATTGTTATTTCTTATTGTTATTTTTATTTCTTATTGTTATTGTTATTTCTTATTGTTATTGTTATTTCTTATTGTTATAGTTATTTCTTATTGTTATTGTTATTTCTTATTGTTATTGTTATTTCTTATTATTATTGTTATTTCCTATTGTAATTGTTATTTCTTTTTGTTATTGTTATTACTTATTGTTATTGTTATTTCTTTTTGTTATTGTTATTTCTTATTGTTATTGTTATTGTTATTTCTTATTGTTATTGTTATTTCTTATTGGTATTGTTATTTCTTATTGTTATTGTTATTTCTTATTCTTATTGTTATTTCTTATTGTTATTTTTATTTCTTATTGTTATTGTTATTTCTTATTGTTATTGTTATTTCTTATTGTTATTGTTATTTCTTATAGTTATTGTTATTTCTTATTGTTAGTGTTATTTCTTATTGTTATTGTTATTTCTTATTGTTATTTCTTATTGTTATTGTTATTTCTTATTGTTATTGTTATTTATTATTGTTATTGTTATTTCTTATTGTTCTTTCTTATTGTTATTGTTATTTCTTATTGTTCTTGTTATTTCTTATTGTTATTGTTATTTCTTATTGTTATTGTTATTTCTTAATGTTATTGTTATTTACTATTGTTATTGTTATTTCTTTTTGTTATTGTTATTACGTATTGTTAGTGTTATTTCTTTTTGTTATTGTTATTTCTTATTGTTATTGTTATTGTTATTTCTTATTCTTATTGTTATTTCTTATTGTTATTGTTATTTCTTATTGTTATTGTTATTTCTTATTGTTATTGTTATTTCCTATTGTTATTGTTATTTCTTATTATTATTGTTATTTCTTATTGTTATTGTTATTGTTATTTCTTATTGTTATTGTTATTTCTTATTGTTATTCGTATTGTTATTTCTTATTGTTATTGTTATTTCTTATTATTATTGTTATTTCTTATTGTTATTGTTATTTCTTATTGTTATTGTTATTTTCTTAATGTTATTGTTATTTCTTATTGTTATTGTTATTTCTTAATATTATTGTTATTTCTTTTTGTTATTGTTATTTCTTATTGTTCTTTCTTATTGTTATTGTTATTTCTTATTGGTATTGTTATTTCTTATTGTTATTGTTATTTATTATTGTTATTGTTATTTCCTATTGTAATTGTTATTTCTCTTTGTTATTGTTATTACTTATTGTTATTGTTATTTCTTTTTGTTATTGTTATTTCTTATTGTTATTGTTATTGTTATTTCATATTGTTATTGTTATTTCCTATTATTATTGTTATTTCTTATTGTTAGTGTTATTTCTTATTGTTATTGTTATTTCTTATTGTTATTGTTATTTCTTAATGTTATTGTTATTTTTTATTGTTATTGTTATTTCTTATTGTTATTGTTATTTCTTATTGTTCTTTCTTATTGTTATTGTTATTTCTTATTGTTATTGTTATTTCTTATTCTTATTGTTGTTTCTTATTGTTATTGTTATATATATACAATAATCTTTATTAGGACACATTTACAATACATAATAACATTTAACATACAGATAAATAAATGGTGTTAGTCCGTCAGGGCTATAGACCTGAGGTCTTTCAGCCCTGTTATTGTTATTTCTTATTGTTATTGTTATTTCTTATTGTTATTGTTATTTCTTATTGTTATTGTTATTTCTTATTATTATTGTTATTTCTTATTGTTATTGTTATTTCCTATAGTTATTGTTATTTCTTATTGGTATTGTTATTTCCTATTGTTATTCTTATTTATTATTGTTATTGTTATTTCTTATTGTTATTGTTATTTCATATTGTTATTGTTATTTCCTATTATTATTGTTATTTCTTATTGTTAGTGTTATTTCTTATTGTTATTGTTATTTCTTATTGTTATTGTTATTTCTTAATGTTATTGTTATTTTTTATTGTTATTGTTATTTCTTATTGTTATTGTTATTTCTTATTGTTCTTTCTTATTGTTATTGTTATTTCTTATTGTTATTGTTATTTCTTATTGTTATTGTTATTTCTTATTGTTATTGTTATTTCTTATTGTTATTGTTATTTCTTATTGTTATTGTTATTTCTTATTGTTATCGTTATTTCTTATTGTATTGTTATTGTTATTCCTTATTGTTATTGTTATTTCTTATTGTTATTGTTATTTATTATTGTTATTGTTATTTCCCATTGTTATTGTTATTTCTTATTGTTATTTTTATTTCTTATTGTTATTGTTATTTCTTATTGTTATTGTTATTTCTTATTGTTATAGTTATTTCTTATTGTTATTGTTATTTCTTATTGTTATTGTTATTTCTTATTATTATTGTTATTTCCTATTGTAATTGTTATTTCTTTTTGTTATTGTTATTACTTATTGTTATTGTTATTTCTTTTTGTTATTGTTATTTCTTATTGTTATTGTTATTGTTATTTCTTATTGTTATTGTTATTTCTTATTGGTATTGTTATTTCTTATTGTTATTGTTATTTCTTATTCTTATTGTTATTTCTTATTGTTATTTTTATTTCTTATTGTTATTGTTATTTCTTATTGTTATTGTTATTTCTTATTGTTATTGTTATTTCTTATAGTTATTGTTATTTCTTATTGTTAGTGTTATTTCTTATTGTTATTGTTATTTCTTATTGTTATTTCTTATTGTTATTGTTATTTCTTATTGTTATTGTTATTTATTATTCTTATTGTTATTTCTTATTGTTCTTTCTTTTTGTTATTGTTATTACGTATTGTTAGTGTTATTTCTTTTTGTTATTGTTATTTCTTATTGTTATTGTTATTGTTATTTCTTATTCTTATTGTTATTTCTTATTGTTATTGTTATTTCTTATTGTTATTGTTATTTCTTATTGTTATTGTTATTTCCTATTGTTATTGTTATTTCTTATTGTTATTGTTATTTCTTATTGTTATTGTTATTGTTATTTCTTATTGTTATTGTTATTTCTTATTGTTATTCGTATTGTTATTTCTTATTGTTATTGTTATTTCTTATTATTATTGTTATTTCTTATTGTTATTGTTATTTCTTATTGTTATTGTTATTTTCTTAATGTTATTGTTATTTCTTATTGTTATTGTTATTTCTTAATATTATTGTTATTTCTTTTTGTTATTGTTATTTCTTATTGTTCTTTCTTATTGTTATTGTTATTTCTTATTGGTATTGTTATTTCTTATTGTTATTGTTATTTATTATTGTTATTGTTATTTCCTATTGTAATTGTTATTTCTCTTTGTTATTGTTATTACTTATTGTTATTCTTATTTCTTTTTGTTATTGTTATTTCTTATTGTTATTGTTATTGTTATTTCTTATTGTTATTGTTATTTCTTATTGTTATTGTTATTTATTATTGTTATTGATATTTCCTATTGTTATTGTTATTTCTTATTGTTATTGTTATTTCTTATTGTTATTGTTATTTCTTTTGTTATTGTTATTGTTATTTCCTATTGTTATTGTTATTTCTTTTTGTTATTGTTATTTCTTATTGTTATTGTTATTGTTATTTTTTATTGTTACTATTATTTCTTATTGTTATTGTTATTTCTTATTGTTATTGTTATTTCTTATTGTTATTGTTATTTCTTATTGTTATTGTTATTTCTTATTGTTATAGTTATTTCTTATTGTTATTGTTATTTCTTATTGTTATTGTTATTGTTATTTCTTATTGTTATTGTTATTGTTATTTCCTATTGTTATTGTTATTTCTTTTTGTTATTGTTATTTCTTATTGTTATTGTTATTGTTATTTTTTATTGTTACTGTTATTTCTTATTGTTATTGTTATTTATTATTGTTATTGTTATTTCCTATTGTTATTGTTATTTCTTATTGTTATTGTTATTTCTTATTGTTATTGTTATTGTTATTTCTTATTGTTATTGTTATTTCTTATTGTTATTGTTATTTATTATTGTTATTGTTATTTCCTATTGTTATTGTTATTTCTTATTGTTATTGTTATTGTTATTTCTTTTTGTTATTGTTATTTCTTATTGTTATTGTTATTTCTTATTGGTATTGTTATTGTTCTTTCTTATTGTTATTGTTATTGTTATTCCTTATTGTTATTGTTATTTCTTATTGTTATTGTTATTTCTTATTGTTATTGTTATTTCTTATTGTTATTGTTATTTTTTATAGTTATTGTTATTTCTTATTGTTAGTGTTATTTCTTATTGTTATTGTTATTTCTTATTGTTATTGTTATTTCTTATTGTTATTGTTATTTCTTATTGTTATTTCCTATTGTTATTGTTATTTCTTATTGTTATTGTTATTTCTTATTGTTATTGTTATTTCTTAATGTTATTGTTATTTCTTATTGTTATTGTTATTTCTTTTTGTTATTGAGATTTCTTATTGTTATTGTTATTACTTATTGTTCTTTCTTATTGTTATTGTTATTTCTTATTGTTAGTTTTATTTCTTATTTTTATTGTTATTTCTTATTGTTATTGTTATTTCTTATTGTTATTGTTATTTCCTATTGTTATTGTTATTTCTTTTCGTTATTGTTATCACTTATTGTTATTGTTATTTCTTTTTGTTATTGTTATTTCTTATTGTTATTGTTATTTCTTATTGTTATTGTTATTTCTTATTCTTATTGTTATTTCTTATTGTTGTTGTTATTTCTTATTGTTATTGGTATTTCTTATTGTTATTGTTATTGTTATTTCTTATTGTTATTGTTATTGTTATTTCCTATTGTTATTGTTATTTCTTTTTGTTATTGTTATTTCTTATTGTTATTGTTATTGTTATTTTTTATTGTTACTGTTATTTCTTATTGTTATTGTTATTTCTTATTGTTATTGTTATTTATTATTGTTATTGTTATTTCCTATTGTTATTGTTATTTCTTATTGTTATTGTTATTTCTTATTGTTATTGTTATTGTTATTTCTTATTGTTATTGTTATTTCTTATTGTTATTGTTATTTATTATTGTTATTGTTATTTCCTATTGTTTTTGTTATTTCTTATTGTTATTGTTATTGTTATTTCTTTTTGTTATTCTTATTTCTTATTGGTATTGTTATTGTTCTTTCTTATTGTTATTGTTATTGTTATTCCTTATTGTTATTGTTATTTCTTATTGTTATTGTTATTTCTTATTGTTATTTCTTATTGTTATTGTTATTTTTTATAGTTATTGTTATTTCTTATTGTTAGTGTTATTTCTTATTGTTATTGTTATTTCTTATTGTTATTGTTATTTCCTATTGTTATTGTTATTTCTTTTCGTTATTTTTATTACTTATTGTTATTGTTATTTCTTTTTGTTATTGTTATTTCTTATTGTTATTGTTATTTCTTATTGTTATTGTTATTTCTTATTCTTATTGTTATTTCTTATTGTTGTTGTTATTTCTTATTGTTATTGTTATTTCTAATTATTAGTTTTATTTCTTATTGTTATTGTTATTTCTTATTGTTATTGTTATTTCTTATTCTTATTGTTGTTTCTTATTGTTATTGTTATATATATATACAATAATCTTTGTTAGGACACATTTACAATACATAATAACATTTAACATACAGATAAATAAATGGTGTTAGTCCGTCAGGGCTATAGACCTGAGGTCTTTCAGCCCTGTTATTGTTATTTCTTATTGTTATTGTTATTTCTTATTGTTATTGTTATTTCTTATTGTTATTGTTATTTCTTATTGTTATTGTTATTTCTTATTATTATTGTTATTTCTTATTGTTATTGTTATTTCTTATTGTTATTGTTATTTCCTATTGTTATTGTTATTTCTTTTTGTTATTGTTATTACTTATTGTTATTGTTATTTCTTTTTGTTATTGTTATTTCTTATTGTTATTGTTATTGTTAGTTCTTATTGTTATTGTTATTTCTTATTGGTATTGTTATTTCTTATTGTTATTGTTATTTCTTATTCTTATTGTTATTTCTTATTGTTATTTTTATTTCTTATTGTTATTGTTATTTCTTATTGTTATTGTTATTTCTTATTGTTATTGTTATTTCTTATAGTTATTGTTATTTCTTATTGTTAGTGTTATTTCTTATTGTTATTGTTATTTCTTATTGATATTTCTTATTGTTATTGTTATTTCTTATTGTTATTGTTATTTATTATTGTTATTGTTATTTCTTATTGTTCTTTCTTATTGTTATTGTTATTTCTTATTGTTATTGTTATTTCTTATTGTTATTGTTATTTCTTAAAGTTATTGTTATTTACTATTGTTATTGTTATTTCTTTTTGTTATTGTTATTACGTATTGTTAGTGTTATTTCTTTTTGTTATTGTTATTTCTTATTGTTATTGTTATTGTTATTTCTTATTCTTATTGTTATTTCTTATTGTTATTGTTATTTCATATTGTTATTGTTATTTCCTATTATTATTGTTATTTCTTATTGTTAGTGTTATTTCTTATTGTTATTTCTTATTGTTATTGTTATTGTTATTTCTTATTGTTATTGTTATTTCTTATTGTTATTCGTATTGTTATTTCTTATTGTTATTGTTATTTCTTATTATTATTGTTATTTCTTATTGTTATTGTTATTTCTTATTGTTATTGTTATTTTCTTAATGTTATTGTTATTTCTTATTGTTATTGTTATTTCTTAATATTATTGTTATTTCTTTTTGTTATTGTTATTTCTTATTGTTCTTTCTTATTGGTATTGTTATTTCCTATTGTTATTGTTATTTCTTATTGTTATTGTTATTTATTATTGTTATTGTTATTTCCTATTGTAATTGTTATTTCTCTTTGTTATTGTTATTACTTATTGTTATTGTTATTTCTTTTTGTTATTGTTATTTCTTATTGTTATTGTTATTGTTATTTCTTATTGTTATTGTTATTTCTTATTGTTATTGTTATTTCTTATTGTTATTGTTATTTATTATTGTTATTGATATTTCCTATTGTTATTGTTATTTCTTATTGTTATTGTTATTTCTTATTGTTATTGTTATTTCTTATTGTTATTGTTATTTCTTATTGTTATTGTTATTTCTTTTGTTATTGTTATTGTTATTTCCTATTGTTATTGTTATTTCTTTTTGTTATTGTTATTTTTTATAGTTATTGTTATTTCTTATTGTTATTGTTATTTCTTATTGTTATTGTTATTTCTTATTGTTATTGTTATTTCTTATTGTTATTGTTATTTCTTATTGTTATTGTTATTGTTATTTCTTATTGTTATTGTTATTGTTATTTTCTATTGTTATTGTTATTTCTTTTTTTATTGTTATTTCTTATTGTTATTTTAATTGTTATTTTTTATTGTTACTGTTATTTCTTATTGTTATTGTTATTTATTATTGTTATTGTTATTTCCTATTGTTATTGTTATTTCTTATTGTTATTGTTATTTCGTATTGTTATTGTTATTGTTATTTCTTATTGTTATTGTTATTTATTATTGTTATTGTTATTTCCTATTGTTATTGTTATTTCTTATTGTTATTGTTATTTCTTATTGTTATTGTTATTGTTATTTCTTTTTGTTATTGTTATTTCTTATTGTTATTGTTATTTCTTATTGGTATTGTTATTGTTCTTTCTTATTGTTATTGTTATTGTTATTCCTTATTGTTATTGTTATTTCTTATTGTTATTGTTATTTCTTATTGTTATTGTTATTTCTTATTGTTATTGTTATTTTTTATAGTTATTGTTATTTCTTATTGTTAGTGTTATTTCTTATTGTTATTGTTATTTCTTATTGTTATTGTTATTTCTTATTGTTATTGTTATTTCTTATTGTTATTGTTATTTCTTATTGTTATTGTTATTTCTTAATGTTATTGTTATTTCTTATTGTTATTGTTATTTCTTTTTGTTATTGAGATTTCTTATTCTTATTGTTATTTCTTATTGTTATTGTTATTTCTTTTTGTTATTGAGATTTCTTATTCTTATTGTTATTACTTATTGTTCTTTCTTATTGTTATTGTTATTTCTTATTGTTATTTTTATTTCTTATTTTTATTGTTATTTCTTATTGTTATTGTTATTTCTTATTGTTATTGTTATTTCCTATTGTTATTGTTATTTCTTTTCGTTATTGTTATTACTTATTGTTATTGTTATTTCTTTTTGTTATTGTTATTTCTTATTGTTATTGTTATTTCTTATTGTTATTGTTATTTCTTATTCTTATTGTCATTTCTTATTGTTGTTGTTATTTCTTATTGTTATTGTTATTTCTTATAGTTATTGTTATTTCTTATTATTAGTGTTATTTCTTATTGTTATTGTTATTTCTTATTGTTATTGTTATTTCCTATTGTTATTGTTACTTCTTTTTGTTATTGTTATTACTTATTGTTATTGTTATTTCTTTTTGTTATTGTTATTTCTTATTCTTATTGTTGTTTCTTATTGTCATTGTTATATATATATATATATATATATATATATATATATATACAATAATCTTTATTAGGACACATTTACAATACATAATAACATTTAACATACAGATAAATAAATGGTGTTAGTCCGTCAGGGCTATAGACCTGAGGTCTTTCAGCCCTGTTATTGTTATTTCTTATTGTTATTGTTATTTCTTATTGTTATTGTTATTTCTTATTGTTATTGTTATTTCTTATTGTTATTGTTATTTCTTATTGTTATTGTTATTTCTTATTATTATTGTTATTTCTTATTGTTATTGTTATTTCTTATAGTTATTGTTATTTCTTATTGTTATTGTTATTTCTTATTGGTATTGTTATTTCCTATTGTTATTGTTATTTATTATTGTTATTGTTATTTCTTATTGTTATTGTTATTTCATATTGTTATTGTTATTTCCTATTATTATTGTTATTTCTTATTGTTAGTGTTATTTCTTATTGTTATTGTTATTTATTATTGTTATTGTTATTTCCTATTGTTATTGTTATTTTTTATTGTTATTGTTATTTCTTATTGTTATTGTTATTTCTTATTGTTATTGTTATTGTTATTTCTTATTGTTATTGTTATTGTTATTTTGTTATTTCCTATTGTTATTGTTATTTCTTATTGTTATTGTTATTTCTTATTGTTATTGTTATTTCTTATTGTTATTGTTATTGTTATTTCTTATTGTTATTGTTATTTCTTATTGTTATTGTTATTGTTATTTCTTATTGTTATTGTTATTTCTTATTGTTATTGTTATTTCTTATTGTTATTGTTATTTCTTATTGTTATTGTTATTTCCTATTGTTATTGTTATTTCCTATCGTTATTTTTATTTCTTTTTGTTATTGTTATTACTTATTGTTATTGTTATTTCTTTTTGTTATTGTTATTTCTTATTGTTATTGTTATTTCTTATTGTTATTGTTATTTCTTATTGTTATTGTTATTTCTTATTGTTATTGTTATTTCTTATTGTTATTGTTATTTCCTATTGTTATTGTTATTTCTTATTGCTATTGTTATTTCTTATTGTTATTGTTATTTCTTAATGTTATTGTTATTTCTTATTGTTATTGTTATTTCTTATTGTTATTCGTATTGTTATTTCTTATTGTTATTGTTATTTCTTATTGTTATTGTTATTTCTTATTGTTATTGTTATTTTTATTGTTATTGTTATTTCTTATTGTTTTTGTTGTTTCTTATTGTTATTGTTATTTCTTATTGTTATTGTTATTTATTATTGTTATTGTTATTTCTTAATATTATTGTTATTTCTTATTGTTATTGTTATTTCTTATTGTTATTCGTATTGTTATTTCTTATTGTTATTGTTATTTCTTGATGTTATTGTTATTTCTTATTGTTATTGTTATTTCTTATTGTTATTGTTATTTCCTATTGTTATTGTTATATCTTATTGTTATTGTTATTTCTTATTATTATTGTTATTTCTTATTGTTATTGTTATTTCCTATTGTTATTGTTATTTCTTATTGTTATTGTTATTTCTTATTGTTATTCGTATTGTTATTTCTTATTGTTATTATTATTTCTTATTGTTATTGTTATTTCTTAATGTTATTGTTATTTCTTATTGTTATTGTTATTTCTTATTGTTATTGCTATTTCTTAATATTATTGTTATTTCTTATTGTTATTGTTATTTCTTATTGTCATTGTTATTTCTTATTGTTATTGTTATTTCTTATTGTTTTTGTTATTTCTTATTGTTATTGTTATTTCTTATTGTTATTGTTATTTCTTAATGTTATTGTTATTTACTATTGTTATTGTTATTTCTTTTTGTTATTGTTATTACGTATTGTTAGTGTTATTTCTTTTTGTTATTGTTATTTCTTATTGTTATTGTTATTGTTATTTCTTATTCTTATTGTTATTTCTTATTGTTATTGTTATTTCTTATTGTTATTGTTATTTCTTATTGTTATTGTTATTTCCTATTGTTATTGTTATTTCTTATTGTTATTGTTATTGTTATTGTTATTTCTTATTGTTATTGTTATTTCTTATTGTTATTCGTATTGTTATTTCTTATTGTTATTGTTATTTCTTATTATTATTGTTATTTCTTATTGTTATTGTTATTTCTTATTGTTATTGTTATTTTCTTAATGTTATTGTTATTTCTTATTGTTATTGTTATTTCTTAATATTATTGTTATTTCTTTTTGTTATTGTTATTTCTTATTGTTCTTTCTTATTGTTATTGTTATTTCTTATTGGTATTGTTATTTCTTATTGTTATTGTTATTTATTATTGTTATTGTTATTTCCTATTGTAATTGTTATTTCTCTTTGTTATTGTTATTACTTATTGTTATTGTTATTTCTTTTTGTTATTGTTATTTCTTATTGTTATTGTTATTGTTATTTCTTATTGTTATTGTTATTTCTTATTGTTATTGTTATTTCTTATTGTTATTGTTATTTATTATTGTTATTGATATTTCCTATTGTTATTGTTATTTCTTATTGTTATTGTTATTTCTTATTGTTATTGTTATTTCTTATTGTTATTGTTATTTCTTTTGTTATTGTTATTGTTATTTCCTATTGTTATTGTTATTTCTTTTTGTTATTGTTATTTCTTATTGTTATTGTTATTGTTATTTTTTATTGTTACTGTTATTTCTTATTGTTATTGTTATTTCTTATTGTTATTGTTATTTCTTATTGTTATTGTTATTTCTTATTGTTATTGTTATTTCTTATTGTTATAGTTATTTCTTATTGTTATTGTTATTTCTTATTGTTATTGTTATTGTTATTGTTATTTCTTATTGTTATTGTTATTGTTATTTCCTATTGTTATTGTTATTTCTTTTTGTTATTGTTATTTCTTATTGTTATTGTTATTTTTTATTGTTACTGTTATTTCTTATTGTTATTGTTATTTATTATTGTTATTGTTATTTCCTATTGTTATTGTTATTTCTTATTGTTATTGTTATTTCTTATTGTTATTGTTATTGTTATTTCTTATTGTTATTGTTATTTTTTATTGTTATTGTTATTTATTATTGTTATTGTTATTTCCTATTGTTATTGTTATTTCTTATTGTTATTGTTATTGTTATTTCTTTTTGTAATTGTTATTTCTTATTGTTATTGTTATTTCTTATTGGTATTGTTATTGTTCTTTCTTATTGTTATTGTTATTGTTATTCCTTATTGTTATTGTTATTTCTTATTGTTATTGTTATTTCTTATTGTTATTGTTATTTCTTATTGTTATTGTTATTTTTTATAGTTATTGTTATTTCTTATTGTTAGTGTTATTTCTTATTGTTATTGTTATTTCTTATTGTTATTGTTATTTCTTATTGTTATTGTTATTTCTTATTGTTATTTCCTATTGTTATTGTTATTTCTTATTGTTATTGTTATTTCTTATTGTTATTGTTATTTCTTAATGTTATTGTTATTTCTTATTGTTATTGTTATTTCTTTTTGTTATTGAGATTTCTTATTGTTATTGTTATTACTTATTGTTCTTTCTTATTGTTATTGTTATTTCTTATTGTTAGTTTTATTTCTTATTTTTATTGTTATTTCTTATTGTTATTGTTATTTCTTATTGTTATTGTTATTTCCTATTGTTATTGTTATTTCTTTTCGTTATTGTTATCACTTATTGTTATTGTTATTTCTTTTTGTTATTGTTATTTCTTATTGTTATTGTTATTTCTTATTGTTATTGTTATTTCTTATTCTTATTGTTATTTCTTATTGTTGTTGTTATTTCTTATTGTTATTGTTATTTCTTATAGTTATTGTTATTTCTTATTATTAGTGTTATGTCTTATTGTTATTGTTATTTCTTATTGTTATTGTTATTGTTATTTCTTATTGTTATTGTTATTTCCTATTGTTATTGTTACTTCTTTTTGTTATTGTTATTACTTATTGTTATTGTTATTTCTTATTGTTATTGTTATTTCTTATTGTTATTGTTATTTCCTATTGTTATTGTTATTTCCTATCGTTATTTTTATTTCTTTTTGTTATTGTTATTACTTATTGTTATTGTTATTTCTTTTTGTTATTGTTATTTCTTATTGTTATTGTTATTTCTTATTGTTATTGTTATTTCTTATTGTTATTGTTATTTCTTATTGTTATTGTTATTTCTTATTGTTATTGTTATTTCCTATTGTTATTGTTATTTCTTATTGCTATTGTTATTTCTTATTGTTATTGTTATTTCTTAATGTTATTGTTATTTCTTATTGTTATTGTTATTTCTTATTGTTATTGTTATTTCTTATTGTTATTCGTATTGGTATTTCTTATTGTTATTGTTATTTCTTATTGTTATTGTTATTTCTTATTGTTATTGTTATTTTTATTGTTATTGTTATTTCTTATTGTTTTTGTTGTTTCTTATTGTTATTGTTATTTCTTATTCTTATTGTTATTTATTATTGTTATTGTTATTTCTTAATATTATTGTTATTTCTTATTGTTATTGTTATTTCTTATTGTTATTCGTATTGTTATTTCTTATTGTTATTGTTATTTCTTGATGTTATTGTTATTTCTTATTGTTATTGTTATTTCTTATTGTTATTGTTATTTCCTATTGTTATTGTTATATCTTATTGTTATTGTTATTTCTTATTATTATTGTTATTTCTTATTGTTATTGTTATTTCCTATTGTTATTGTTATTTCTTATTGTTATTGTTATTTCTTATTGTTATTGTTATTTCTTATTGTTATTCGTATTGTTATTTCTTATTGTTATTATTATTTCTTATTGTTATTGTTATTTCTTAATGTTATTGTTATTTCTTATTGTTATTGTTATTTCTTATTGTTATTGTTATTTCTTAATATTATTGTTATTTCTTATTGTTATTGTTATTTCTTATTGTCATTGTTATTTCTTATTGTTATTGTTATTTCTTATTGTTTTTGTTATTTCTTATTGTTATTGTTATTTCTTATTGTTATTGTTATTTCTTAATGTTATTGTTATTTACTATTGTTATTGTTATTTCTTTTTGTTATTGTTATTACGTATTGTTAGTGTTATTTCTTTTTGTTATTGTTATTTCTTATTGTTATTGTTATTGTTATTTCTTATTCTTATTGTTATTTCTTATTGTTATTGTTATTTCTTATTGTTATTGTTATTTCTTATTGTTATTGTTATTTCCTATTGTTATTGTTATTTCTTATTGTTATTGTTATTGTTATTGTTATTTCTTATTGTTATTGTTATTTCTTATTGTTATTCGTATTGTTATTTCTTATTGTTATTGTTATTTCTTATTATTATTGTTATTTCTTATTGTTATTGTTATTTCTTATTGTTATTGTTATTTTCTTAATGTTATTGTTATTTCTTATTGTTATTGTTATTTCTTAATATTATTGTTATTTCTTTTTGTTATTGTTATTTCTTATTGTTCTTTCTTATTGTTATTGTTATTTTTTATTGGTATTGTTATTTCTTATTGTTATTGTTATTTATTATTGTTATTGTTATTTCCTATTGTAATTGTTATTTCTCTTTGTTATTGTTATTACTTATTGTTATTGTTATTTCTTTTTGTTATTGTTATTTCTTATTGTTATTGTTATTGTTATTTCTTATTCTTATTGTTATTTCTTATTGTTATTGTTATTTCTTATTGTTATTGTTATTTATTATTGTTATTGATATTTCCTATTGTTATTGTTATTTCTTATTGTTATTGTTATTTCTTATTGTTATTGTTATTTCTTATTGTTATTGTTATTTCTTTTGTTATTGTTATTGTTATTTCCTATTGTTATTGTTATTTCTTTTTGTTATTGTTATTTCTTATTGTTATTGTTATTGTTATTTTTTATTGTTACTGTTATTTCTTATTGTTATTGTTATTTCTTATTGTTATTGTTATTTCTTATTGTTATTGTTATTTCTTATTGTTATTGTTATTTCTTATTGTTATAGTTATTTCTTATTGTTATTGTTATTTCTTATTGTTATTGTTATTTCTTATTGTTATTGTTATTGTTATTTCCTATTGTTATTGTTATTTCTTTTTGTTATTGTTATTTCTTATTGTTATTGTTATTTTTTATTGTTACTGTTATTTCTTATTGTTATTGTTATTTATTATTGTTATTGTTATTTCCTATTGTTATTGTTATTTCTTATTGTTATTGTTATTGTTATTTCTTATTGTTATTGTTATTTCTTATTGTTATTGTTATTTATTATTGTTATTGTTATTTCCTATTGTTATTGTTATTTCTTATTGTTATTGTTATTGTTATTTCTTTTTGTAATTGTTATTTCTTATTGTTATTGTTATTTCTTATTGGTATTGTTATTGTTCTTTCTTATTGTTATTGTTATTGTTATTCCTTATTGTTATTGTTATTTCTTATTGTTATTGTTATTTCTTATTGTTATTGTTATTTCTTATTGTTATTGTTATTTTTTATAGTTATTGTTATTTCTTATTGTTAGTGTTATTTCTTATTGTTATTGTTATTTCTTATTGTTATTGTTAGTTCTTATTGTTATTGTTATTTCTTATTGTTATTTCCTATTGTTATTGTTATTTCTTATTGTTATTGTTATTTCTTATTGTTATTGTTATTTCTTAATGTTATTGTTATTTCTTATTGTTATTGTTATTTCTTTTTGTTATTGAGATTTCTTATTGTTATTGTTATTACTTATTGTTCTTTCTTATTGTTATTGTTATTTCTTATTGTTAGTTTTATTTCTTATTTTTATTGTTATTTCTTATTGTTATTGTTATTTCTTATTGTTATTGTTATTTCCTATTGTTATTGTTATTTCTTTTCGTTATTGTTATCACTTATTGTTATTGTTATTTCTTTTTGTTATTGTTATTTCTTATTGTTATTGTTATTTCTTATTGTTATTGTTATTTCTTATTCTTATTGTTATTTCTTATTGTTGTTGTTATTTCTTATTGTTATTGTTATTTCTTATAGTTATTGTTATTTCTTATTATTAGTGTTATGTCTTATTGTTATTGTTATTTCTTATTGTTATTGTTATTGTTATTTCTTATTGTTATTGTTATTTCCTATTGTTATTGTTACTTCTTTTTGTTATTGTTATTACTTATTGTTATTGTTATTTCTTATTGTTATTGTTATTTCTTATTGTTATTGTTATTTCTTATTGTTATTGTTATTTCTTATTGTTATTGTTATTGTTATTTCCTATTGTTATTGTTATTTCTTTTTGTTATTGTTATTTCTTATTGTTATTGTTATTGTTATTTTTTATTGTTACTGTTATTTCTTATTGTTATTGTTATTTCTTATTGTTATTGTTATTTATTATTGTTATTGTTATTTCCAATTGTTATTGTTATTTCTTATTGTTATTGTTATTTCTTATTGTTATTGTTATTTCTTATTGTTATTGTTATTTCATATTGTTATTGTTATTTATTATTGTTATTGTTATTTCCTATTGTTATTGTTATTTCTTATTGTTATTGTTATTGTTATTTCTTTTTGTTATTGTTATTTCTTATTGTTATTGTTATTTCTTATTGGTATTGTTATTGTTCTTTCTTATTGTTATTGTTATTGTTATTCCTTATTGTTATTGTTATTTCTTATTGTTATTGTTATTTCTTATTGTTATTGTTATTTTTTATAGTTATTGTTATTTCTTATTGTTAGTGTTATTTCTTATTGTTATTGTTATTTCTTATTGTTATTGTTATTTCTTATTGTTATTGTTATTTCTTATTGTTATTGTTATTTCTTATTGTTATTTCCTATTATTATTGTTATTTCTTATTGTTATTGTTATTTCTTATTGTTATTGTTATTTCTTAATGTTATTGTTATTTCTTATTGTTATTGTTATTTCTTTTTGTTATTGAGATTTCTTATTGTTATTGTTATTACTTATTGTTCTTTCTTATTGTTATTGTTATTTCTTATTGTTATTTTTATTTCTTATTTTTATTGTTATTTCTTATTGTTATTGTTATTTCTTATTGTTATTGTTATTTCCTATTGTTATTGTTATTTCTTTTCGTTATTGTTATCACTTATTGTTATTGTTATTTCTTTTTGTTATTGTTATTTCTTATTGTTATTGTTATTTCTTATTGTTATTGTTATTTCTTATTCTTATTGTTATTTCTTATTGTTATTGTTATTTCTTATAGTTATTGTTATTTCTTATTATTAGTGTTATTTCTTATTGTTATTGTTATTTCTTATTGTTATTGTTATTGTTATTTCTTATTGTTATTGTTATTTCCTATTGTTATTGTTACTTCTTTTTGTTATTGTTATTACTTATTGTTATTGTTATTTCTTTTTGTTATTGTTATTTCTTATTCTTATTGTTGTTTCTTATTGTTATTGTTGTATATATATATATACAGGGTGTCCCGTTAATGCGGGGAAATGGCTGGACCATAGATTCCTGCGGTCAAAATATGACGATTTAACGCAACTTATCTATATCCAAAAATTTACGGTTAAGCCGGAATTTGGCTTCAAAGTTTCAAAAATTTTTATTTCTTTTGTTTATAACAATTGAACGCTTTGTTTGATTTGAATGAAACTTATTTTTAATAACTACCATAATATAATACATCAATTCAGTTATTATGACTATAATTAGTTAACAAGAAATATAAGAAACAGTAGTACCACCACTTAAAAACTAAAAAAAAAAAATATTGGTGGATCTAATAAAAACTAAATAAATACTACTTAAAAGACCATTTAATTTAAAAACTTTTTCATCTCTTAATAATATTTGATATCTTTTATGGTTTTCCCACAAAAAAATAAAATATATATTTTTTATCTAGTAAAAACAAAATCTAGTTTTTCATCAAATCGAAAATAAATGTTTTTCGTGGCCGTCTTTGTTTAAAACATGTAAATTATGTATAATAATAATTATTTAGTGTCTTTTGACAATTAATTTTTAACTTTATTATAGTTCATAAATATTCATATTTGGAACAAACAGATATCTTGTTTGTATCAGGATTTTGCAAAGAAAATTGTTTGAAAAGTGCTAGATGTTGTTTTGATTTATTTTATTAATTGATATTATTTAATTTTTATTCAATTGAGTAAGTTTATTTACTTATTAATGAGTGCATAATGAGTATACTATATTCATATTTTATTTTTTTGTGCAAAAACCGTACAAGATATTAAAAACAAGTAAGAGTCAAAAAAGTTTTTAAATATAATTCCCTTTCAAGTAGATTTTTTTGGATTTTATTGGATGCACCAATAAAAAAATATTTTAGTTTTTAAGTGGTGGTACTACTGTTTTTTATACTTCCTGTCAATCACTAATGGCCAAAATAACTAAAATGATGTATGATATTATGGTACTTATTACTAATAAATTTCATTCAAATCAAATAAAGCGTTCAATTGTTCTTTCAGCCCTGTTATTGTTATTTCTTATTGTTATTGTTATTTCTTATTGTTATTGTTATTTCTTATTGTTATTGTTATTTCTTATTGTTATTGTTATTTCTTATTATTATTGTTATTTCTTATTGTTATTGTTATTTCTTATTGTTATTGTTATTTCCTATTGTTATTGTTATTTCTTTTTGTTATTGTTATTACTTATTGTTATTGTTATTTCTTTTTGTTATTGTTATTTCTTATTGTTATTGTTATTGTTATTTCTTATTGTTATTGTTATTTCTTATTGGTATTGTTATTTCTTATTGTTATTGTTATTTCTTATTGATATTTCTTATTGTTATTGTTATTTATTATTGTTATTGTTATTTCTTATTGTTCTTTCTTATTGTTATTGTTATTTCTTATTGTTATTGTTATTTCTTAAAGTTATTGTTATTTACTATTGTTATTGTTATTTCTTTTTGTTATTGTTATTACGTATTGTTAGTGTTATTTCTTTTTGTTATTGTTATTTCTTATTGTTATTGTTATTGTTATTTCTTATTCTTATTGTTATTTCTTATTGTTATTGTTATTTCTTATTGTTATTGTTATTTCTTATTGTTATTGTTATTTCATATTGTTATTGTTATTTCCTATTATTATTGTTATTTCTTATTGTTAGTGTTATTTCTTATTGTTATTTCTTATTGTTATTGGTATTGTTATTTCTTATTTCTTATTGTTATTGTTATTTCTTATTATTATTGTTATTTCTTATTGTTATTGTTATTTCTGATTGTTATTGTTATTTTCTTAATGTTATTGTTATTTCTTATTGTTATTGTTATTTCTTAATATTATTGTTATTTCTTTTTGTTATTGTTATTTCTTATTGTTCTTTCTTATTGGTATTGTTATTTCCTATTGTTATTGTTATTTCTTATTGTTATTGTTATTTATTATTGTTATTGTTATTTCCTATTGTAATTGTTATTTCTCTTTGTTATTGTTATTACTTATTGTTATTGTTATTTCTTTTTGTTATTGTTATTTCTTATTGTTATTGTTATTGTTATTTCTTATTGTTATTGTTATTTCTTATTGTTATTGTTATTTCTTATTGTTATTGTTATTTATTATTGTTATTGATATTTCCTATTGTTATTGTTATTTCTTATTGTTATTGTTATTTCTTATTGTTATTGTTATTTCTTATTGTTATTGTTATTTCTTTTGTTATTGTTATTGTTATTTCCTATTGTTATTGTTATTTCTTTTTGTTATTGTTATTTCTTATTGTTATTGTTATTGTTATTTTTTATTGTTACTGTTATTTCTTATTGTTATTGTTATTTCTTATTGTTATTGTTATTTCTTATTGTTATTGTTATTTCTTATTGTTATTGTTATTTCTTATTGTTATTGTTATTGTTATTTCTTATTGTTATTGTTATTGTTATTTCCTATTGTTATTGTTATTTCTTTTTGTTATTGTTATTTCTTATTGTTATTTTAATTGTTATTTTTTATTGTTACTGTTATTTCTTATTGTTATTGTTATTTATTATTGTTATTGTTATTTCCTATTGTTATTGTTATTTCTTATTGTTATTGTTATTTCGTATTGTTATTGTTATTGTTATTTCTTATTGTTATTGTTATTTCTTATTGTTATTGTTATTTATTATTGTTATTGTTATTTCCTATTGTTATTGTTATTTCTTATTGTTATTGTTATTTCTTATTGTTATTGTTATTGTTATTTCTTTTTGTTATTGTTATTTCTTATTGTTATTGTTATTTCTTATTGGTATTGTTATTGTTCTTTCTTATTGTTATTGTTATTGTTATTCCTTATTGTTATTGTTATTTCTTATTGTTATTGTTATTTCTTATTGTTATTGTTATTTCTTATTGTTATTGTTATTTTTTATAGTTATTGTTATTTCTTATTGTTAGTGTTATTTCTTATTGTTATTGTTATTTCTTATTGTTATTGTTATTTCTTATTGTTATTGTTATTTCTTATTGTTATTTCCCATTGTTATTGTTATTTCTTATTGTTATTGTTATTTCTTATTGTTATTGTTATTTCTTATTGTTATTGTTATTTCTTAATGTTATTGTTATTTCTTATTGTTATTGTTATTTCTTTTTGTTATTGAGATTTCTTATTCTTATTGTTATTACTTATTGTTCTTTCTTATTGTTATTGTTATTTCTTATTGTTATTTTTATTTCTTATTTTTATTGTTATTTCTTATTGTTATTGTTATTTCCTATTGTTATTGTTATTTCTTTTCGTTATTGTTATTACTTATTGTTATTGTTATTTCTTTTTGTTATTGTTATTTCTTATTGTTATTGTTATTTCTTATTGTTATTGTTATTTCTTATTCTTATTGTCATTTCTTATTGTTGTTGTTATTTCTTATTGTTATTGTTATTTCTTATAGTTATTGTTATTTCTTATTATTAGTGTTATTTCTTATTGTTATTGTTATTTCTTATTGTTATTGTTATTTCCTATTGTTATTGTTACTTCTTTTTGTTATTGTTATTACTTATTGTTATTGTTATTTCTTTTTGTTATTGTTATTTCTTATTCTTATTGTTGTTTCTTATTGTCATTGTTATATATATATATATATATATACAATAATCTTTATTAGGACACATTTACAATACATAATAACATTTAAAATACAGATAAATAAATGGTGTTAGTCCGTCAGGGCTATAGACCTGAGGTCTTTCAGCCCTGTTATTGTTATTTCTTATTGTTATTGTTATTTCTTATTGTTATTGTTATTTCTTATTGTTATTGTTATTTCTTATTGTTATTGTTATTTCTTATTATTATTGTTATTTCTTATTGTTATTGTTATTTCTTATAGTTATTGTTATTTCTTATTGGTATTGTTATTTCTTATTGGTATTGTTATTTCCTATTGTTATTGTTATTTATTATTGTTATTGTTATTTCTTATTGTTATTGTTATTTCATATTGTTATTGTTATTTCCTATTATTATTGTTATTTCTTATTGTTAGTGTTATTTCTTATTGTTATTGTTATTTCTTATTGTT
The DNA here is from genome assembly GCA_963969525.1 of Ontholestes murinus. Taxonomy (NCBI): domain Eukaryota; kingdom Metazoa; phylum Arthropoda; class Insecta; order Coleoptera; family Staphylinidae; genus Ontholestes; species Ontholestes murinus. The sequence continues at coordinate 56,998 of CAXAKX010001119.1, forward strand.
ATTGTTATTTATTATTGTTATTGTTATTTCCTATTGTTATTGTTATTTCTTATTGTTATTGTTATTTCTTATTGTTATTGTTATTGTTATTTCTTATTGTTATTGTTATTGTTATTTTGTTATTTCCTATTGTTATTGTTATTTCTTATTGTTATTGTTATTTCTTATTGTTATTGTTATTTCTTATTGTTATTGTTATTGTTATTTCTTATTGTTATTGTTATTTCTTATTGTTATTGTTATTGTTATTTCTTATTGTTATTGTTATTTCTTATTGTTATTGTTATTTCTTATTGTTATTGTTATTTCTTATTGTTATTGTTATTTCTTATAGTTATTGTTATTTCTTATTGTTAGTGTTATTTCTTATTGTTATTGTTATTTCTTATTGTTATTGTTATTTCTTATTGTTATTGTTATTTCCTATTGTTATTGTTATTTCTTATTGTTATTGTTATTTCTTATTGTTATTGTTATTTCTTAATGTTATTGTTATTTCTTATTGTTATTGTTATTTCTTAATATTATTGTTATTTCTTTTTGTTATTGATATTTCTTATTGTTATTGTTATTTCTTATTGTTCTTTCTTATTGTTATTGTTATTTCTTATTGTTATTGTTATTTCTTATTGTTATTGTTATTTCTTATTGTTATTGTTATTTCTTATTGTTATTGTTATTTCTTATTGTTATTGTTATTTCCTATTGTTATTGTTATTTCCTATCGTTATTTTTATTTCTTTTTGTTATTGTTATTACTTATTGTTATTGTTATTTCTTTTTGTTATTGTTATTTCTTATTGTTATTGTTATTTCTTATTGTTATTGTTATTTCTTATTGTTATTGTTATTTCTTATTGTTATTGTTATTTCTTATTGTTATTGTTATTTCCTATTGTTATTGTTATTTCTTATTGTTATTGTTATTTCTTATTGTTATTTCTTAATGTTATTGTTATTTCTTATTGTTATTCGTATTGTTATTTCTTATTGTTATTCGTATTGTTATTTCTTATTGTTATTGTTATTTCTTATTGTTATTGTTATTTCTTATTGTTATTGTTATTTTTATTGTTATTGTTATTTCTTATTGTTATTGTTATTTCTTATTGTTATTGTTGTTTCTTATTGTTATTGTTATTTCTTATTGTTATTGTTATTTATTATTGTTATTGTTATTTCTTAATATTATTGTTATTTCTTATTGTTATTGTTATTTCTTATTGTTATTCGTATTGTTATTTCTTATTGTTATTGTTATTTCTTATTGTTATTGTTATTTCTTATTGTTATTGTTATTTCCTATTGTTATTGTTATATCTTATTGTTATTGTTATTTCTTATTATTATTGTTATTTCTTATTGTTATTGTTATTTCCTATTGTTATTGTTATTTCTTATTGTTATTGTTATTTCTTATTGTTATTCGTATTGTTATTTCTTATTGTTATTATTATTTCTTATTGTTATTGTTATTTCTTAATGTTATTGTTATTTCTTATTGTTATTGTTATTTCTTATTGTTATTGTTATTTCTTAATATTATTGTTATTTCTTATTGTTATTGTTATTTCTTATTGTCATTGTTATTTCTTATTGTTATTGTTATTTCTTATTGTTTTTGTTATTTCTTATTGTCATTGTTATTTCTTATTGTTATTGTTATTTCCTATGTTATTGTTATTTCTTATTGTTATTGTTATTTCCTATTGTTATTGTTATTTCTTATTGTTATTGTTATTTTTTATTGTTATTGTTATTTCTTATTGTAATTGTTATTTCTTATTGTTATTGTTATTTCTTATTGTCATTGTTATTTCTTATTGTCATTGCTATTTCTTATTGTTATTGTTATTTCTTATTGTTATTGTTATTTATTATTGTTATTGTTATTTCCTATTGTTATTGTTATTTCTTATTGTTATTGTTATTTCTTATTGTTATTGTTATTTCTTATTGTTATTGTTATTTCTTATTGCTATTGTTATATCTTAATGTTATTGTTATTTCTTAATATTATTGTTATTTCTTATTGTTATTGTTATTTCTTATTGTTCTTTCTTATTGTTATTGTTATTTCTTATTGTTATTGTTATTTCTTATTGTTATTGTTATTACTTATTGTTATTGTTATTTCCTATTGTTATTGTTATTTCTTTTTGTTATTGTTATTTCTTTTTGTTATTGTTATTTCTTATTGTTATTGTTATTGTTATTTCTTATTGTTATTGTTATTTCTTATTGTTATTGTTATTTCCTATTGTTATTGTTATTTCTTATTGTTATTGTTATTGTTATTTCTTATTGTTATTGTTATTTCTTATTGTTATTCGTATTGTTATTTCTTATTGTTATTGTTATTTCTTATTATTATTGTTATTTCTTATTGTTATTGTTATTTCTTATTGTTATTGTTATTTCTTAATGTTATTGTTATTTCTTATTGTTATTGTTATTTCTTAATATTATTGTTATTTCTTTTTGTTATTGTTATTTCTTATTGCTCTTTCTTATTGTTATTGTTATTTCTTATTGTTATTGTTATTGTTATTTCTTATTGTTATTGTTATTTCTTATTGTTATTGTTATTTCCTATTGTTATTGTTATTTCTTTTTGTTATTGTTATTTCTTATTGTTATTGTTATTTCTTATTGTTATTGTTATTTCTTATTGGTATTGTTATTTCTTATTGTTATTGTTATTGTTATTCCTTATTGTTATTGTTATTTCTTATTGTTATTGTTATTTATTATTGTTATTGTTATTTCCTATTGTTATTGTTATTTCTTATTTTTATTTTTATTTCTTATTGTTATTGTTATTTCTTATTGTTATTGTTATTTCTTATTGTTATTGTTATTTCTTATTGTTATTGTTATTTCCTATTGTTATTGTTATTTCTTTTTGTTATTGTTAGTTCTTATTGTTATTGTTATTTCTTATTGCTATTGTTATTTCTTATTGTTATTGTTATTTCTTATTGTTATTGTTATTTCTTATTGTTATTGTTATTTCTTATTGGTATTGTTATTTCTTATTCTATTGTTATTGTTATTCCTTATTGTTATTGTTATTTCTTATTGTAATTGTTATTTATTATTGTTATTGTTATTTCCTATTGTTATTGTTATTTCTTATTGTTATTTTTATTTCTTATTGTTATTGCTATTTCTTTTTGTTATTGTTATTTCTTATTGTTATTGTTATTGTTATTTCTTATTGTTATTGTTATCTCTTATTGGTATTGTTATTTCTTATTGTTATTGTTATTTCTTATTCTTATTGTTATTTCTTATTGTTATTTTTATTTCTTATTGTTATTGTTATTTCTTATTGTTATTGTTATTTCTTAATGTTATTGTTATTTCTTATTGTTATTGTTATTTCTTATAGTTATTGTTATTTCTTATTGTTAGTGTTATTTCTTATTGTTATTGTTATTTCTTATTGTTATTGTTATTTCTTATTGTTATTGTTATTTCTTATTGTTATTGTTATTTATTATTGTTATTGTTATTTCCTATTGTTATTGTTATTTCTTATTGTTCTTTCTTATTGTTATTGTTATTTCTTATTGTTATTGTTATTTCTTATTGTTATTGTTATTGTTATTTCTTATTGTTATTCGTATTGTTATTTCTTATTGTTATTGTTATTTCTTATTATTATTGTTATTTCTTATTGTTATTGTTATTTCTTATTGTTATTGTTATTTCTTAATGTTATTGTTATTTCTTATTGTTCTTTCTTATTGTTATTGTTATTTCTTATTGTTATTGTTATTTCTTATTGTTATTGTTATTTCCTATTGTAATTGTTATTTCTTTTTGTTATTGTTATTACTTATTGTTATTGTTATTTCTTTTTGTTATTGTTATTTATTATTGTTATTGTTATTTCCTATTGTTATTGTTATTTCTTATTGTTATTGTTATTGTTATTTCTTATTGTTATTTCCTATTGTTATTGTCATTTCTTTTTTTTATTGTTATTTCTTATTGTTATTGTTATCTCTTATTGTTATTGTTATTGTTATTTTTTATTGTTACTGTTATTTCTTATTGTTCTTGTTATTGTTATTTCTTATTGTTATTGTTATTTCTTATTGTTATTGTTATTGTTATCCCTTATTTTTATTGTTATTTCTTATTGTTATTGTTATTTATTATTGCTATTGTTATTTCCTATTGTTATTGTTATTTCTTATTGTTATTGTTATTTCTAATTGTTATTGTTATTTCTTATTGTTATTGTTATTTCTGATTGTTATTGTTATTTCTTATTGTTATTGTTATTTCTTATTGTTATTGTTATTTCTTATTGTTATTGTTATTTTTTATAGTTATTGTTATTTCTTATTGTTAGTGTTATTTCTTATTGTTATTGTTATTTCTTATTGTTATTGTTATTTCTTATTGTTATTTCCCATTGTTATTGTTATTTCTTATTGTTATTGTTATTTCTTATTGTTATTGTTATTTCTTATTGTTATTGTTATTTCTTAATGTTATTGTTATTTCTTATTGTTATTGTTATTTCTTTTTGTTATTGAGATTTCTTATTCTTATTGTTATTACTTATTGTTCTTTCTTATTGTTATTGTTATTTCTTATTGTTATTTTTATTTCTTATTTTTATTGTTATTTCTTATTGTTATTGTTATTTCCTATTGTTATTGTTATTTCTTTTCGTTATTGTTATTACTTATTGTTATTGTTATTTCTTTTTGTTATTGTTATTTCTTATTGTTATTGTTATTTCTTATTGTTATTGTTATTTCTTATTCTTATTGTCATTTCTTATTGTTGTTGTTATTTCTTATTGTTATTGTTATTTCTTATAGTTATTGTTATTTCTTATTATTAGTGTTATTTCTTATTGTTATTGTTATTTCTTATTGTTATTGTTATTTCCTATTGTTATTGTTACTTCTTTTTGTTATTGTTATTACTTATTGTTATTGTTATTTCTTTTTGTTATTGTTATTTCTTATTCTTATTGTTGTTTCTTATTGTCATTGTTATATATATATATATATACAATAATCTTTATTAGGACACATTTACAATACATAATAACATTTAAAATACAGATAAATAAATGGTGTTAGTCCGTCAGGGCTATAGACCTGAGGTCTTTCAGCCCTGTTATTGTTATTTCTTATTGTTATTGTTATTTCTTATTGTTATTGTTATTTCTTATTGTTATTGTTATTTCTTATTGTTATTGTTATTTCTTATTATTATTGTTATTTCTTATTGTTATTGTTATTTCTTATAGTTATTGTTATTTCTTATTGGTATTGTTATTTCTTATTGGTATTGTTATTTCCTATTGTTATTGTTATTTATTATTGTTATTGTTATTTCTTATTGTTATTGTTATTTCATATTGTTATTGTTATTTCCTATTATTATTGTTATTTCTTATTGTTAGTGTTATTTCTTATTGTTATTGTTATTTCTTATTGTTATTGTTATTTATTATTGTTATTGTTATTTCCTATTGTTATTGTTATTTCTTATTGTTATTGTTATTTCTTATTGTTATTGTTATTGTTATTTCTTATTGTTATTGTTATTGTTATTTTGTTATTTCCTATTGTTATTGTTATTTCTTATTGTTATTGTTATTTCTTATTGTTATTGTTATTGTTATTTCTTATTGTTATTGTTATTTCTTATTGTTATTGTTATTGTTATTTCTTATTGTTATTGTTATTTCTTATTGTTATTGTTATTTCTTATTGTTATTGTTATTTCTTATTGTTATTGTTATTTCTTATAGTTATTGTTATTTCTTATTGTTAGTGTTATTTCTTATTGTTATTGTTATTTCTTATTGTTATTGTTATTTCTTATTGTTATTGTTATTTCCTATTGTTATTGTTATTTCTTATTGTTATTGTTATTTCTTATTGTTATTGTTATTTCTTAATGTTATTGTTATTTCTTATTGTTATTGTTATTTCTTAATATTATTGTTATTTCTTCTTGTTATTGATATTTCTTATTGTTATTGTTATTTCTTATTGTTCTTTCTTATTGTTATTGTTATTTCTTATTGTTATTGTTATTTCTTATTGTTATTGTTATTTCTTATTGTTATTGTTATTTCTTATTGTTATTGTTATTTCTTATTGTTATTGTTATTTCCTATTGTTATTGTTATTTCCTATCGTTATTTTTATTTCTTTTTGTTATTGTTATTACTTATTGTTATTGTTATTTCTTTTTGTTATTGTTATTTCTTATTGTTATTGTTATTTCTTATTGTTATTGTTATTTCTTATTGTTATTGTTATTTCTTATTGTTATTGTTATTTCTTATTGTTATTGTTATTTCCTATTGTTATTGTTATTTCTTATTGTTATTGTTATTTCTTATTGTTATTTCTTAATGTTATTGTTATTTCTTATTGTTATTCGTATTGTTATTTCTTATTGTTATTCGTATTGTTATTTCTTATTGTTATTGTTATTTCTTATTTTTATTGTTATTTCTTATTGTTATTGTTATTTTTATTGTTATTGTTATTTCTTATTGTTATTGTTATTTCTTATTGTTATTGTTGTTTCTTATTGTTATTGTTATTTCTTATTGTTATTGTTATTTATTATTGTTATTGTTATTTCTTAATATTATTGTTATTTCTTATTGTTATTGTTATTTCTTATTGTTATTCGTATTGTTATTTCTTATTGTTATTGTTATTTCTTATTGTTATTGTTATTTCTTATTGTTATTGTTATTTCCTATTGTTATTGTTATATCTTATTGTTATTGTTATTTCTTATTATTATTGTTATTTCTTATTGTTATTGTTATTTCCTATTGTTATTGTTATTTCTTATTGTTATTGTTATTTCTTATTGTTATTCGTATTGTTATTTCTTATTGTTATTATTATTTCTTATTGTTATTGTTATTTCTTAATGTTATTGTTATTTCTTATTGTTATTGTTATTTCTTATTGTTATTGTTATTTCTTAATATTATTGTTATTTCTTATTGTTATTGTTATTTCTTATTGTCATTGTTATTTCTTATTGTTATTGTTATTTCTTATTGTTTTTGTTATTTCTTATTGTCATTGTTATTTCTTATTGTTATTGTTATTTCCTATGTTATTGTTATTTCTTATTGTTATTGTTATTTCCTATTGTTATTGTTATTTCTTATTGTTATTGTTATTTTTTATTGTTATTGTTATTTCTTATTGTAATTGTTATTTCTTATTGTTATTGTTATTTCTTATTGTCATTGTTATTTCTTATTGTCATTGCTATTTCTTATTGTTATTGTTATTTCTTATTGTTATTGTTATTTATTATTGTTATTGTTATTTCCTATTGTTATTGTTATTTCTTATTGTTATTGTTATTTCTTATTGTTATTGTTATTTCTTATTGTTATTGTTATTTCTTATTGCTATTGTTATATCTTAATGTTATTGTTATTTCTTAATATTATTGTTATTTCTTATTGTTATTGTTATTTCTTATTGTTCTTTCTTATTGTTATTGTTATTTCTTATTGTTATTGTTATTTCTTATTGTTATTGTTATTACTTATTGTTATTGTTATTTCCTATTGTTATTGTTATTTCTTTTTGTTATTGTTATTTCTTTTTGTTATTGTTATTTCTTATTGTTATTGTTATTGTTATTTCTTATTGTTATTGTTATTTCTTATTGTTATTGTTATTTCCTATTGTTATTGTTATTTCTTATTGTTATTTTCTTATTGTTATTGTTATTGTTATTTCTTATTGTTATTGTTATTTCTTATTGTTATTCGTATTGTTATTTCTTATTGTTATTGTTATTTCTTATTATTATTGTTATTTCTTATTGTTATTGTTATTTCTTATTGTTATTGTTATTTCTTAATGTTATTGTTATTTCTTATTGTTATTGTTATTTCTTAATATTATTGTTATTTCTTTTTGTTATTGTTATTTCTTATTGCTCTTTCTTATTGTTATTGTTATTTCTTATTGTTATTGTTATTGTTATTTCTTATTGTTATTGTTATTTCTTATTGTTATTGTTATTTCCTATTGTTATTGTTATTTCTTTTTGTTATTGTTATTTCTTATTGTTATTGTTATTTCTTATTGTTATTGTTATTTCTTATTGGTATTGTTATTTCTTATTGTTATTGTTATTGTTATTCCTTATTGTTATTGTTATTTCTTATTGTTATTGTTATTTATTATTGTTATTGTTATTTCCTATTGTTATTGTTATTTCTTATTTTTATTTTTATTTCTTATTGTTATTGTTATTTCTTATTGTTATTGTTATTTCTTATTGTTATTGTTATTTCTTATTGTTATTGTTATTTCCTATTGTTATTGTTATTTCTTTTTGTTATTGTTAGTTCTTATTGTTATTGTTATTTCTTATTGCTATTGTTATTTCTTATTGTTATTGTTATTTCTTATTGTTATTGTTATTTCTTATTGTTATTGTTATTTCTTATTGGTATTGTTATTTCTTATTCTATTGTTATTGTTATTCCTTATTGTTATTGTTATTTCTTATTGTAATTGTTATTTATTATTGTTATTGTTATTTCCTATTGTTATTGTTATTTCTTATTGTTATTTTTATTTCTTATTGTTATTGTTATTTCTTATTGTTATTGTTATTTCTTATTGTTATTGTTATTTCCTATTGTAATTGTTATTTCTTTTTGTTATTGTTATTACTTATTGTTATTGCTATTTCTTTTTGTTATTGTTATTTCTTATTGTTATTGTTATTGTTATTTCTTATTGTTATTGTTATCTCTTATTGGTATTGTTATTTCTTATTGTTATTGTTATTTCTTATTCTTATTGTTATTTCTTATTGTTATTTTTATTTCTTATTGTTATTGTTATTTCTTATTGTTATTGTTATTTCTTAATGTTATTGTTATTTCTTATTGTTATTGTTATTTCTTATAGTTATTGTTATTTCTTATTGTTAGTGTTATTTCTTATTGTTATTGTTATTTCTTATTGTTATTGTTATTTCTTATTGTTATTGTTATTTCTTATTGTTATTGTTATTTATTATTGTTATTGTTATTTCCTATTGTTATTGTTATTTCTTATTGTTCTTTCTTATTGTTATTGTTATTTCTTATTGTTATTGTTATTTCTTATTGTTATTGTTATTGTTATTTCTTATTGTTATTCGTATTGTTATTTCTTATTGTTATTGTTATTTCTTATTATTATTGTTATTTCTTATTGTTATTGTTATTTCTTATTGTTATTGTTATTTCTTAATGTTATTGTTATTTCTTATTGTTCTTTCTTATTGTTATTGTTATTTCTTATTGTTATTGTTATTTCTTATTGTTATTGTTATTTCCTATTGTAATTGTTATTTCTTTTTGTTATTGTTATTACTTATTGTTATTGTTATTTCTTTTTGTTATTGTTATTTCTTATTGTTATTGTTATTTCTTATTGTTATTGTTATTTATTATTGTTATTGTTATTTCCTATTGTTATTGTTATTTCTTATTGTTATTGTTATTGTTATTTCTTATTGTTATTTCCTATTGTTATTGTCATTTCTTTTTTTTATTGTTATTTCTTATTGTTATTGTTATCTCTTATTGTTATTGTTATTGTTATTTTTTATTGTTACTGTTATTTCTTATTGTTCTTGTTATTGTTATTTCTTATTGTTATTGTTATTTCTTATTGTTATTGTTATTGTTATCCCTTATTTTTATTGTTATTTCTTATTGTTATTGTTATTTATTATTGCTATTGTTATTTCCTATTGTTATTGTTATTTCTTATTGTTATTGTTATTTCTAATTGTTATTGTTATTTCTTATTGTTATTGTTATTTCTGATTGTTATTGTTATTTCTTATTGTTATTGTTATTTCTTATTGTTATTGTTATTTCTTATTGTTATTGTTATTTCCTATTGTTATTGTTATTTCTTTTTGTTATTGTTAGTTCTTATTGTTATTGTTATTTCTTATTGTTATTGTTATTTCTTATTGTTATTGTTATTTCCTATTGTAATTGTTATTTCTTTTTGTTATTGTTATTACTTATTGTTATTGTTATTTTTTTTTGTTATTGTTATTGTAATTTCTTATTGTTATTGTTATTTCTTATTGTTATTGTTATTTCTTATTGTTATTGTTATTTCTTATAGTTATTGTTATTTCTTATTGTTATTGTTATTTCTTATTGATATTGTTATTTCCTATTGTTATTGTTATTTATTATTGTTATTGTTATTTCTTATTGTTATTGTTATTTCATATTGTTATTGTTATTTCTTATTATTATTGTTATTTCTTATTGTTAATGTTATTTCTTATTGTTATTGTTATTTCTTATTGTTATTGTTATTTCTTATTGTTATTGTTATTTCTTTTTGTTATTGTTATTTCTTATTGTTTTTGTTATTTATTATTGTTATTGTTATTTCCTATTGTTATTGTTATTTCTTATTGTTATTGTTATTGTTATCTCTTATTGTTATTGTTATTTCTTATTGTTATTTTTATTTCTTATTGTTATTGTTATTTCTTATTGTTATTGTTATTTCTTATTGTTATTGTTATTTCTTATTGTTATTGTTATTTCTTATTGTTAGTGTTATTTCTTATTGTTATTGTTATTTCTTATTGTTATTGTTATTTATTATTGTTATTGTTATTTCCTATTGTTATTGTTATTTCTTATTGTTATTGTTATTTCCTATTGTTATTGTTATTTCTTTTTGTTATTGTTATTACGTATTGTTATTGTTATTTCTTTTTGTTATTGTTATTTCTTATTGTTATTGTTATTTCTTATTGTTATTGTTATTTCTTATTGTTATCGTTATTTCTTATTGTTATTGTTATTTCCTATTGTTATTGTTATTTCTTATTGTTATTTTTATTTCTTATTGTTATTGTTATTTCTTATTGTTATTCGTATTGTTATTTCTTATTGTTATTGTTATTTCTTAATGTTATTGTTATTTATTATTATTATTGTTATTTCTTATTGTTATTGTTATTTCTTATTGTTATTGTTATTTCTTAATGTTATTGTTATTTCTTATTATTAGTGTTATTTCTTATTGTTATTGTTATTGTTATTTCTTATTGTTATTGTTATTTCCTATTGTTATTGTTACTTCTTTTTGTTATTGTTATTACTTATTGTTATTGTTATTTCTTTTTGTTATTGTTATTTCTTATTCTTATTGTTGTTTCTTATTGTTATTGTTGTATATATATATATATATATATATATATATATACAATAATCTTTATTAGGACACATTTACAATACATAATAACATTTAACATACAGATAAATAAATGGTGTTAGTCCGTCAGGGCTATAGACCTGAGGTCTTTCAGCCCTGTTATTGTTATTTCTTATTGTTATTGTTATTTCTTATTGTTATTGTTATTTCTTATTGTTATTGTTATTTCTTATTGTTATTGTTATTTCTTATTATTATTGTTATTTTCTTATTGTTATTGTTATTTCTTATTGTTATTGTTATTTCCTATTGTTATTGTTATTTCTTTTTGTTATTGTTATTACTTATTGTTATTGTTATTTCTTTTTGTTATTGTTATTTCTTATTGTTATTGTTATTGTTATTTCTTATTGTTATTGTTATTTCTTATTGGTATTGTTATTTCTTATTGTTATTGTTATTTCTTATTCTTATTGTTATTTTTATTTCTTATTGTTATTGTTATTTCTTATTGTTATTGTTATTTCTTATTATTATTGTTATTTCTTATAGTTATTGTTATTTCTTATTGTTAGTGTTATTTCTTATTGTTATTGTTATTTCTTATTGTTATTTCTTATTGTTATTGTTATTTATTATTGTTATTGTTATTTCTTATTGTTCTTTCTTATTGTTATTGTTATTTCTTATTGTTATTGTTATTTCTTATTGTTATTGTTATTTCTTAAAGTTATTGTTATTTACTATTGTTATTGTTATTTCTTTTTGTTATTGTTATTACGTATTGTTAGTGTTATTTCTTTTTGTTATTGTTATTTCTTATTGTTATTGTTATTGTTATTTCTTATTCTTATTGTTATTTCTTATTGTTATTGTTATTTCTTATTGTTATTGTTATTTCTTATTGTTATTGTTATTTCATATTGTTATTGTTATTTCCTATTATTATTGTTATTTCTTATTGTTAGTGTTATTTCTTATTGTTATTTCTTATTGTTATTGTTATTGTTATTTCTTTTGTTATTGTTATTTCTTATTGTTATTCGTATTGTTATTTCTTATTGTTATTGTTATTTCTTATTATTATTGTTATTTCTTATTGTTATTGTTATTTCTTATTGTTATTGTTATTTTCTTAATGTTATTGTTATTTCTTATTGTTATTGTTATTTCTTAATATTATTGTTATTTCTTTTTGTTATTGTTATTTCTTATTGTTCTTTCCAATTGGTATTGTTATTTCCTATTGTTATTGTTATTTCTTATTGTTATTGTTATTTATTATTGTTATTGTTATTTCCTATTGTAATTGTTATTTCTCTTTGTTATTGTTATTACTTATTGTTATTGTTATTTCTTTTTGTTATTGTTATTTCTTATTGTTATTGTTATTGTTATTTCTTATTGTTATTGTTATTTCTTATTGTTATTGTTATTTCTTATTGTTATTGTTATTTATTATTGTTATTGATATTTCCTATTGTTATTGTTATTTCTTATTGTTATTGTTATTTCTTATTGTTATTGTTATTTCTTATTGTTATTGTTATTTCTTTTGTTATTGTTATTGTTATTTCCTATTGTTATTGTTATTTCTTTTTGTTATTGTTATTTCTTATTGTTATTGTTATTGTTATTTTTTATTGTTACTGTTATTTCTTATTGTTATTGTTATTTCTTATTGTTATTGTTATTTCTTATTGTTATTGTTATTTCTTATTGTTATTGTTATTTCTTATTGTTATTGTTATTTCTTATTGTTATTGTTATTGTTATTTCTTATTGTTATTGTTATTGTTATTTCCTATTGTTATTGTTATTTCTTTTTGTTATTGTTATTTCTTATTGTTATTTTAATTGTTATTTTTTATTGTTACTGTTATTTCTTATTGTTATTGTTATTTATTATTGTTATTGTTATTTCCTATTGTTATTGTTATTTCTTATTGTTATTGTTATTTCGTATTGTTATTGTTATTGTTATTTCTTATTGTTATTGTTATTTCTTATTGTTATTGTTATTTATTATTGTTATTGTTATTTCCTATTGTTATTGTTATTTCTTATTGTTATTGTTATTTCTTATTGTTATTGTTATTGTTATTTCTTTTTGTTATTGTTATTTCTTATTGTTATTGTTATTTCTTATTGGTATTGTTATTGTTCTTTCTTATTGTTATTGTTATTGTTATTCCTTATTGTTATTGTTATTTCTTATTGTTATTGTTATTTCTTATTGTTATTGTTATTTCTTATTGTTATTGTTATTTCTTATTGTTATTGTTATTTCTTATTGGTATTGTTATTTCTTATTCTATTGTTATTGTTATTCCTTATTGTTATTGTTATTTCTTATTGTAATTGTTATTTATTATTGTTATTGTTATTTCCTATTGTTATTGTTATTTCTTATTGTTATTCGTATTGTTATTTCTTATTGTTATTGTTATTTCTTATTATTATTGTTATTTCTTATTGTTATTGTTATTTCTTATTGTTATTGTTATTTCTTAATGTTATTGTTATTTCTTATTGTTATTGTTATTTCTTAATATTATTGTTATTTCTTTTTGTTATTGTTATTTCTTATTGCTCTTTCTTATTGTTATTGTTATTTCTTATTGTTATTGTTATTGTTATTTCTTATTGTTATTGTTATTTCTTATTGTTATTGTTATTTCTTATTGTTATTGTTATTTCCTATTGTTATTGTTATTTCTTTTTGTTATTGTTATTTCTTATTGTTATTGTTATTTCTTATTGGTATTGTTATTTCTTATTGTTATTGTTATTGTTATTCCTTATTGTTATTTTTATTTCTTATTGTTATTGTTATTTATTATTGTTATTGTTATTTCCTATTGTTATTGTTATTTCTTATTTTTATTTTTATTTCTTATTGTTATTGTTATTTCTTATTGTTATTGTTATTTCTTATTGTTATTGTTATTTCTTATTGTTATTGTTATTTCCTATTGTTATTGTTATTTCTTTTTGCTATTGTTAGTTCTTATTGTTATTGTTATTTCTTATTGCTATTGTTATTTCTTATTGTTATTGTTATTTCTTATTGTTATTGTTATTTCTTATTGTTATTGTTATTTCTTATTGTTATTGTTATTTCTTATTGTTATTGTTATTTCTTATTGTTATTGTTATTGTTATTTCTTATTGTTATTGTTATTGTTATTTCCTATTGTTATTGTTATTTCTTTTTGTTATTGTTATTTCTTATTGTTATTTTAATTGTTATTTTTTATTGTTACTGTTATTTCTTATTGTTATTGTTATTTATTATTGTTATTGTTATTTCCTATTGTTATTGTTATTTCTTATTGTTATTGTTATTTCGTATTGTTATTGTTATTGTTATTTCTTATTGTTATTGTTATTTCTTATTGTTATTGTTATTTATTATTGTTATTGTTATTTCCTATTGTTATTGTTATTTCTTATTGTTATTGTTATTGTTATTTCTTTTTGTTATTGTTATTTCTTATTGTTATTGTTATTTCTTATTGGTATTGTTATTGTTCTTTCTTATTGTTATTGTTATTGTTATTCCTTATTGTTATTGTTATTTCTTATTGTTATTGTTATTTCTTATTGTTATTGTTATTTCTTATTGTTATTGTTATTTCTTATTGTTATTGTTATTTCTTATTGGTATTGTTATTTCTTATTCTATTGTTATTGTTATTCCTTATTGTTATTGTTATTTCTTATTGTAATTGTTATTTATTATTGTTATTGTTATTTCCTATTGTTATTGTTATTTCTTATTGTTATTGTTATTTCTTATTATTATTGTTATTTCTTATTGTTATTGTTATTTCTTATTGTTATTGTTATTTCTTAATGTTATTGTTATTTCTTATTGTTATTGTTATTTCTTAATATTATTGTTATTTCTTTTTGTTATTGTTATTTCTTATTGCTCTTTCTTATTGTTATTGTTATTTCTTATTGTTATTGTTATTGTTATTTCTTATTGTTATTGTTATTTCTTATTGTTATTGTTATTTCTTATTGTTATTGTTATTTCCTATTGTTATTGTTATTTCTTTTTGTTATTGTTATTTCTTATTGTTATTGTTATTTCTTATTGTTATTGTTATTTCTTATTGGTATTGTTATTTCTTATTGTTATTGTTATTGTTATTCCTTATTGTTATTTTTATTTCTTATTGTTATTGTTATTTATTATTGTTATTGTTATTTCCTATTGTTATTGTTATTTCTTATTTTTATTTTTATTTCTTATTGTTATTGTTATTTCTTATTGTTATTGTTATTTCTTATTGTTATTGTTATTTCTTATTGTTATTGTTATTTCCTATTGTTATTGTTATTTCTTTTTGCTATTGTTAGTTCTTATTGTTATTGTTATTTCTTATTGCTATTGTTATTTCTTATTGTTATTGTTATTTCTTATTGTTATTGTTATTTCTTATTGTTATTGTTATTTCTTATTGGTATTGTTATTTCTTATTCTATTGTTATTGTTATTCCTTATTGTTATTGTTATTTCTTATTGTTATTGTTATTTCTTATTCTTATTGTTATTTCTTATTGTTATTTTTATTTCTTATTGTTATTGTTATTTCTTATTGTTATTGTTATTTCTTAATGTTATTGTTATTTCTTATTGTTATTGTTATTTCTTATAGTTATTGTTATTTCTTATTGTTAGTGTTATTTCTTATTGTTATTGTTATTTCTTATTGTTATTGTTATTTCTTATTGTTATTGTTATTTCTTATTGTTATTGTTATTTATTATTGTTATTGTTATTTCCTATTGTTATTGTTATTTCTTATTGTTCTTTCTTATTGTTATTGTTATTTCTTATTGTTATTGTTATTTCTTATTGTTATTGTTATTTCTTATTGTTATTCGTATTGTTATTTCTTATTGTTATTGTTATTTCTTATTATTATTGTTATTTCTTATTGTTATTGTTATTTCTTATTGTTATTGTTATTTCTTAATGTTATTGTTATTTCTTTTTGTTATTGTTATTTCTTATTGTTCTTTCTTATTGTTATTGTTATTTCTTATTGTTATTGTTATTTCTTATTGTTATTGTTATTTCCTATTGTAATTGTTATTTCTTTTTGTTATTGTTATTACTTATTGTTATTGTTATTTCTTATTGTTATTGTTATTTATTATTGTTATTGTTATTTCCTATTGTTATTGTTATTTCTTATTGTTATTGTTATTTCTTCTTGTTCTTTCTTATTGTTATTGTTATTTCTTATTGTTATTGTTATTTCTTATTGTTATTGTTAGTTCTTATTGTTATTGTTATTTCTTATTGTTATTGTTATTTCTTATTGTTATTGTTATTTCCTATTGTAATTGTTATTTCTTTTTGTTATTGTTATTACTTATTGTTATTGTTATTTTTTTTTGTTATTGTTATCTCTTATTGTTATTGTTATTGTTATTTTTTATTGTTACTGTTATTTCTTATTGTTCTTGTTATTGTTATTTCTTATTGTTATTGTTATTTCTTATTGTTATTGTTATTGTTATTCCTTATTGTTATTGTTATTTCTTATTGTTATTGTTATTTATTATTGCTATTGTTATTTCCTATTGTTATTGTTATTTCTTATTGTTATTGTTATTTCTAATTGTTATTGTTATTTCTTATTGTTATTGTTATTTCTGATTGTTATTGTTATTTCCTATTGTTATTGTTATTTCTTATTGTTATTTTTATTTCTTATTGTTATTGTTATTTCTTATTGTTATTCGTATTGTTATTTCTTATTGTTATTGTTGTTTCTTAATGTTATTGTTATTTATTATTATTATTGTTATTTCTTATTGTTATTGTTATTTCTTATTGTTATTGTTATTTCTTATTGTTATTGTTATTTCTTATTGTTATTGTTATTTCCTATTGTTATTGTTATTTCTTATTGTTATTGTTATTTCTTCTTGTTCTTTCTTATTGTTATTGTTATTTCTTATTGTTATTGTTATTATTATTTCTTATTGTTATTGTTATTTCCTATTGTTATTGTTATTTCGTTTTGTTATTGTTATTACGTATTGTTATTGTTATTTCTTTTTGTTATTGTTATTTCTTATTGTTATTGTTATTTCTTATTGTTATTGTTATTTCTTATTGTTATCGTTATTTCTTATTGTTATTGTTATTTCCTATTGTTATTGTTATTTCTTATTGTTATTTTTATTTCTTATTGTTATTGTTATTTCTTATTGTTATTCGTATTGTTATTTCTTATTGTTATTGTTATTTCTTAATGTTATTGTTATTTATTATTATTATTGTTATTTCTTATTGTTATTGTTATTTCTTATTGTTATTGTTATTTCTTATTGTTATTGTTATTTCCTATTGTAATTGTTATTACTTATTGTTATTTTTATTTCTTTTTGTTATTGTTATTGTTATTTCTTATTGTTATTGTTATTTCTTATTGTTATTGTTATTTATTATTGTTATTGTTATTTCCTATTGTTATTGTTATTTCTTATTGTTATTGTTATTTCTTATTGTTATTGTTATTTCTTATTGTTATTGTTATTTCTTATTGTTATTGTTATTTCTTATTGTTATTGTTATTTCTTATTGTTATTGTTATTTCTTATTGTTATTGTTATTTCTTATTGTTATTGTTATTTCTTATTGTTATTGTTATTTCTTTTTGTTATTGTTATTTCTTATTGTTATTGTTATTGTTATTTATTATTGTTATTTCCTATTGTTATTGTTATTTCTTTTTGTTATTGTTATTTCTTATTGTTATTGTTATTTCTTATTGTTATTGTTATTGTTATTTTTTATTGTTACTGTTATTTCTTATTGTTATTGTTATTTCTAATTGTTATTGTTATTTCTTATTGTTATAGTTATTTCTTATTGTTATTGTTATTGTTATTTCTTATTGTTATTGTTATTTCTTTTTGTTATTGTTATTTCTTATTGTTATTGTTATTTCTTATTGTTATTGTTATTTCTTAATGTTATTGTTATTTCTTATTGTTATTGTTATTTCTTATTGTTATTGTTATTTCTTATTGTTATTGTTATTTCTTATTGTTATTGTTATTTCTTATTGTTATTGTTATTGTTATTTTTTATTGTTACTGTTATTTCTTATTGTTATTGTTATTTCTTATTGTTATTGTTATTTCTTATTGTTATTGTTATTTCTTTTTGTTATTGTTATTTCTTATTGTTATTGTTATTTCTTATTGTTATTGTTATTTCTTAATGTTATTGTTATTTCTTATTGTTATTGTTATTTCTTATTATTATTGTTATTTATTATTGTTATTGTTAGTTCTTATTGTTATTGTTATTTCTTATTGTTATTGTTATTTATTATTGTTATTGTTATTTCCTATTGTTATTGTTATTTCTTATTGTTATTTCTTATTGTTATTGTTATTTCTTATTGTTATTGTTATTTCTTATTGTTATTGTTATTTATTATTGTTATTGTTATTTCTTTATTGTTCTTTCTTATTGTTATTGTTATTTTTATTGTTATTGTTATTTCTTATTGATATTGTTATTTCTTATTGTTATTGTTATTTCTTATTGTTATTGTTATTTCTTATTGTTATTGTTATTTCCTATTGTTATTGTTACTTCTTTTTGTTATTGTTATTACTTATTGTTATTGTTATTTCTTTTTGTTATTGTTATTTCTTATTGTTATTGTTATATATATACAATAATCTTTATTAGGACACATTTACAATACATAATAACATTTAACATACAGATAAATAAATGGTGTTAGTCCGTCAGGGCTATAGACCTGAGGTCTTTCAGCCCTGTTATTGTTATTTCTTATTGTTATTGTTATTTCTTATTGTTATTGTTATTTCTTATTGTTATTGTTATTTCTTATTGTTATTGTTATTTCTTATTATTATTGTTATTTCTTATTGTTATTGTTACTTCTTATAGTTATTGTTATTTCTTATTGTTATTGTTATTTCTTATTGGTATTGTTATTTCCTATTGTTATTGTTATTTATTATTGTTATTGTTATTTCTTATTGTTATTGTTATTTCATATTCTTATTGTTATTTCCTATTATTATTGTTATTTCTTATTGTTAGTGTTATTTCTTATTGTTACTGTTATTTCTTATTGTTATTGTTATTTCTTAATGTTATTGTTATTTCTTATTGTTATTGTTATTTCTTATTGTTCTTTCTTATTGTTATTGTTATTTCTTATTGTTATTGTTATTTCTTATTGTTATTGTTATTTCCTATTGTTATTGTTGTTTCTTTTTGTTAATGTTAGTTCTTATTGTTATTGTTATTTCTTATTGTTATTGTTATTTCTTATTGTTATTGTTATTTCTTATTGTTATTGTTATTTCTTATTGTTATTGTTATTTCTTATTGGTATTGTTATTTCTTATTGTATTGTTATTGTTATTCCTTATTGTTATTGTTATTTCTTATTGTTATTGTTATTTATTATTGTTATTGTTATTTCCTATTGTTATTGTTATTTCTTATTGTTATTTTTATTTCTTATTGTTATTGTTATTTCTTATTGTTATTGTTATTTCTTATTGTTATAGTTATTTCTTATTGTTATTGTTATTTCTTATTGTTATTGTTATTTCCTATTGTAATTGTTATTTCTTTTTGTTATTGTTATTACTTATTGTTATTGTTATTTCTTTTTGTTATTGTTATTTCTTATTGTTATTGTTATTGTTATTTCTTATTGTTATTGTTATTTCTTATTGGTATTCTTATTTCTTATTGTTATTGTTATTTCTTATTCTTATTGTTATTTCTTATTGTTATTTTTATTTCTTATTGTTATTGTTATTTCTTATTGTTATTGTTATTTCTTATTGTTATTGTTATTTCTTATTGTTATTGTTATTTCTTATAGTTATTGTTATTTCTTATTGTTATTGTTATTTCTTATTGTTATTGTTATTTCTTATTGTTATTGTTATTTATTATTGTTATTGTTATTTCTTATTGTTCTTTCTTATTGTTATTGTTATTTCTTATTGTTATTGTTATTTCTTATTGTTATTGTTATTTCTTATTGTTATTGTTATTTCCTATTGTTATTGTTATTTCTTTTTGTTATTGTTATTACGTATTGTTAGTGTTATTTCTTTTTGTTATTGTTATTTCTTATTGTTATTGTTATTGTTATTTCTTATTCTTATTGTTATTTCTTATTGTTATTGTTATTTCTTATTCTTATTGTTATTTCTTATTGTTATTGTTATTTCCTATTGTTATTGTTATTTCTTATTGTTATTGTTATTTCTTATTGTTATTTTTATTTCTTATTGTTATTGTTATTGTTATTTCTTATTGTTATTGTTATTTCTTATTGTTATTCGTATTGTTATTTCTTATTGTTATTGTTATTTCTTATTATTATTGTTATTTCTTATTGTTATTGTTATTTCTTATTGTTATTGTTATTTTCTTAATGTTTTTGTTATTTCTTATTGTTATTGTTATTTCTTAATATTATTGTTATTTCTTTTTGTTATTGTAATTTCTTATTGTTATTGTTATTGTTATTTTTTATTGTTACTGTTATTTCTTATTGTTATTGTTATTTCTTATTGTTATTGTTATTTCTTTTTGTTATTGTTATTTCTTTTTGTTATTGTTATTTCTTATTGTTATTGTTATTTCTTATTGTTATTGTTATTTATTATTGTTATTGTTATTTCCTATTGTTATTGTTATTTCTTATTGTTATTGTTATTTCTTATTGTTATTGTTATTGTTATTTCTTTTGTTATTGTTATTGTTATTTCCTATTGTTATTGTTATTTCTTTTTGTTATTGTAATTTCTTATTGTTATTGTTATTGTTATTTTTTATTGTTACTGTTATTTCTTATTGTTATTGTTATTTCTTATTGTTATTGTTATTTCTTATTGTTATTGTTATTTCTTATTGTTATTGTTATTTCTTATTGTAATTGTTATTTCCTATTGTTATTGTTATTTCTTTTTGTTATTGTTATTTCTTATTGTTATTGTTATTTCTTATTGTTATTGTTATTGTTATTCCTTATTGTTATTGTTATTTCTTATTGTTATTGTTATTTCTTATTGTTATTGTTATTTCTTATTGTTATTGTTATTTTTTATAGTTATTGTTATTTCTTATTGTTAGTGTTATTTCTTATTGTTATTGTTATTTCTTATTGTTATTGTTATTTCTTATTGTTATTGTTATTTCTTATTGTTATTGTTATTTCCTATTGTTATTGTTATTTCTTATTGTTATTGTTATTTCTTATTGTTATTGTTATTTCTTAATGTTATTGTTATTTCTTATTGTTATTGTTATTTCTTTTTGTTATTGAGATTTCTTATTGTTATTGTTATTACTTATTGTTCTTTCTTATTGTTATTGTTATTTCTTATTGTTATTTTTATTTCTTATTGTTATTGTTATTTCTTATTGTTATTGTTATTTCATATTGTTATTGTTATTTCCTATTATTATTGTTATTTCTTATTGTTAGTGTTATTTCTTATTGTTATTGTTATTTCTTATTGTTATTGTTATTTCTTAATGTTATTGTTATTTCTTATTGTTATTGTTATTTCTTATTGTTATTGTTATTTCTTATTGTTCTTTCTTATTGTTATTGTTATTTCTTATTGTTATTGTTATTTCTTATTGTTCTTTCTTATTGTTATTGTTATTTCTCATTGTTATTGTTATTTCCTATTGTTATTGTTGTTTCTTTTTGTTAATGTTAGTTCTTATTGTTATTGTTATTTCTTATTGTTATTGTTATTTCTTATTGTTATTGTTATTTCTTATTGTTATTGTTATTTCTTATTGGTATTGTTATTTCTTATTGTATTGTTATTGTTATTCCTTATTGTTATTGTTATTTCTTATTGTTATTGTTATTTATTATTGTTATTGTTATTTCCTATTGTTATTGTTATTTCTTATTGTTATTTTTATTTCTTATTGTTATTGTTATTTCTTATTGTTATAGTTATTTCTTATTGTTATTGTTATTTCTTATTGTTATTGTTATTTCCTATTGTAATTGTTATTTCTTTTTCTTATTGTTATAACTTATTGTTATTGTTATTTCTTTTTGTTATTGTTATTTCTTATTGTTATTGTTATTGTTATTTCTTATTGTTATTGTTATTTCTTATTGGTATTGTTATTTCTTATTGTTATTGTTATTTCTTATTCTTATTGTTATTTCTTATTGTTATTTTTATTTCTTATTGTTATTGTTATTTCTTATTGTTATTGTTATTTCTTATTGTTATTGTTATTTCTTATAGTTATTGTTATTTCTTATTGTTAGTGTTATTTCTTATTGTTATTGTTATTTCTTATTGTTATTGTTATTTCTTATTGTTATTGTTATTTATTATTGTTATTGTTATTTCTTATTGTTCTTTTTTATTGTTATTGTTATTTCTTATTGTTATTGTTATTTCTTATTGTTATTGTTATTTCTTATTGTTATTGTTATTTCCTATTGTTATTGTTATTTCTTTTTGTTATTGTTATTACGTATTGTTAGTGTTATTTTTTTTGTTATTGTTATTTCTTATTGTTATTGTTATTTCTTATTCTTATTGTTATTTCTTATTGTTATTGTTATTTCTTATTGTTATTGTTATTTCTTATTGTTATTGTTATTTCCTATTGTTATTGTTATTTCTTATTCTTATTGTTATTTCTTATTGTTATTGATATTTCTTATTGTTATTTCTTATTGTTATTGTTATTGTTATTTCTTATTGTTATTGTTATTTCTTATTGTTATTCGTATTGTTATTTATTATTGTTATTGTTATTTCTTATTATTATTGTTATTTCTTATTGTTATTGTTATTTCTTATTGTTATTGTTATTTTCTTAATGTTATTGTTATTTCTTATTGTTATTGTTATTTCTTAATATTATTGTTATTTCTTTTTGTTATTGTTATTTTTTATTGTTCTTTCTTATTGTTATTGTTATTGTTATTGTTATTTCTTATTGTTATTGTTATTTATTATTGTTATTGTTATTTCCTATTGTAATTGTTATTTCTCTTTGTTATTGTTATTACTTATTGTTATTGTTATTTCCTTTTGTTATTGTTATTTCTTTTTGTTATTGTTATTTCTTATTGTTATTGTTATTTCTTATTGTTATTGTTATTTATTATTGTTATTGTTATTTCCTATTGTTATTGTTATTTCTTATTGTTATTGTTATTTCTTTTTGTTATTGTTATTTCTTATTGTTATTGTTATTTTTTATTGTTACTGTTATTTCTTATTGTTATTGTTATTTCTTATTGTTATTGTTATTGTTATTTCTTTTGTTATTGTTATTGTTATTTCCTATTGTTATTGTTATTTCTTTTTGTTATTGTTATTTCTTTTTGTTATTGTTATTTCTTATTGTTATTGTTATTTTTTATTGTTACTGTTATTTCTTATTGTTATTGTTATTTCTTATTGTTATTGTTATTTCTTATTGTTATTGTTATTTCTTATTGTTATTGTTATTTCTTATTGTTATTGTTATTTCTTATTGTTATTGTTATTTCCTATTGTTATTGTTATTTCTTTTTGTTATTGTTATTTCTTATTGTTATTGTTATTTCCTATTGGTATTGTTATTGTTCTTTCTTATTGTTATTGTTATTGTTATTCCTTATTGTTATTGGTATTTCTTATTGTTATTGTTATTTCTTATTGTTATTGTTATTTCTTATTGTTATTGTTATTTTTTATAGTTATTGTTATTTCTTATTGTTAGTGTTATTTCTTATTGTTATTGTTATTTCTTATTGTTATTGTTATTTCTTATTGTTATTGTTATTTCTTATTGTTATTGTTATTTCCTATTGTTATTGTTATTTCTTATTGTTATTGTTATTTCTTATTGTTATTGTTATTTCTTATTGTTATTGTTATTTCTTATTGTTATTGTTATTTCTTATTGTTATTGTTATTTCTTATTGTTATTCGTATTGTTATTTCTTATTGTTATTGTTATTTCTTATTGTTATTGTTATTTCTTAATGTTATTGTTATTTCTTATTGTTATTGTTATTTCTTATTGTTATTGTTATTTCTTATTGTTATTGTTATTGTTATTTCTTATTGTTATTGTTATTGTTATTCCTTATTGTTATTGTTATTTCTTATTGTTATTGTTATTTCTTATTGTTATTGTTATTTCTTATTGTTATTGTTATTTTTTATAGTTATTGTTATTTCTTATTGTTAGTGTTATTTCTTATTGTTATTGTTATTTCTTATTGTTATTGTTATTTCTTATTGTTATTGTTATTTCTTATTGTTATTGTTATTTCCTATTGTTATTGTTATTTCTTATTGTTATTTCTTATTGTTATTGTTATTTCTTATTGTTATTGTTATTTCTTAATGTTATTGTTATTTCTTATTGTTATTGTTATTTCTTTTTGTTATTGAGATTTCTTATTGTTATTGTTATTACTTATTGTTCTTTCTTATTGTTATTGTTATTTCTTATTGTTATTTTTATTTCTTATTTTTATTGTTATTTCTTATTGTTATTGTTATTTCTTATTGTTATTGTTATTTCCTATTGTTATTGTTATTTCTTTTCGTTATTGTTATTACTTATTGTTATTGTTATTTCTTTTTGTTATTGTTATTTCTTATTGTTATTGTTATTTCTTATTGTTATTGTTATTTCTTATTCTTATTGTTATTTC
This sequence comes from Ontholestes murinus, assembly GCA_963969525.1. NCBI lineage: Eukaryota > Metazoa > Arthropoda > Insecta > Coleoptera > Staphylinidae > Ontholestes > Ontholestes murinus. The sequence continues at coordinate 81,977 of CAXAKX010001119.1, forward strand.
TTATTGTTGTTGTTATTTCTTATTGTTATTGTTATTTCTTATAGTTATTGTTATTTCTTATTATTAGTGTTATTTCTTATTGTTACTGTTATTTCTTATTGTTATTGTTATTTCTTATTGTTATTGTTATTTCTTATTCTTATTGTTGTTTCTTATTGTTATTGTTATATATATATACAATAATCTTTATTAGGACACATTTACAATACATAATAACATTTAACATACAGATAAATAAATGGTGTTAGTCCGTCAGGGCTATAGACCTGAGGTCTTTCAGCCCTGTTATTGTTATTTCTTATTGTTATTGTTATTTCTTATAGTTATTGTTATTTCTTATTGTTATTGTTATTTCTTATTGGTATTGTTATTTCCTATTGTTATTGTTATTTATTATTGTTATTGTTATTTCTTATTGTTATTGTTATTTCATATTGTTATTGTTATTTCCTATTATTATTGTTATTTCTTATTGTTAGTGTTATTTCTTATTGTTATTGTTATTTCTTATTGTTATTGTTATTTATTATTGTTATTGTTATATCCTATTGTTATTGTTATTTCTTATTGTTATTGTTATTTCTTATTGTTATTGTTATTGTTATTTCTTATTGTTATTGTTATTGTTATTTCTTATTGTTATTGTTATTTCTTATTGTTATTGTTATTTCTTATTGTTATTTTTATTTCTTATTGTTATTGTTATTGTTATTTCTTATTGTTATTGTTATTTCTTATTGTTATTCGTATTGTTATTTCTTATTGTTATTGTTATTTCTTATTATTATTGTTATTTCTTATTGTTATTGTTATTTCTTATTGTTATTGTTATTTTCTTAATGTTTTTGTTATTTCTTATTGTTATTGTTATTTCTTAATATTATTGTTATTTCTTTTTGTTATTGTAATTTCTTATTGTTATTGTTATTGTTATTTTTTATTGTTACTGTTATTTCTTATTGTTATTGTTATTTCTTATTGTTATTGTTATTTCTTATTGTTATTGTTATTTCTTTTTGTTATTGTTATTTCTTTTTGTTATTGTTATTTCTTATTGTTATTGTTATTTCTTATTGTTATTGTTATTTATTATTGTTATTGTTATTTCCTATTGTTATTGTTATTTCTTATTGTTATTGTTATTTCTTATTGTTATTGTTATTGTTATTTCTTTTGTTATTGTTATTGTTATTTCCTATTGTTATTGTTATTTCTTTTTGTTATTGTAATTTCTTATTGTTATTGTTATTGTTATTTTTTATTGTTACTGTTATTTCTTATTGTTATTGTTATTTCTTATTGTTATTGTTATTTCTTATTGTTATTGTTATTTCTTATTGTTATTGTTATTTCTTATTGTTATTGTTATTTCTTATTGTAATTGTTATTTCCTATTGTTATTGTTATTTCTTTTTGTTATTGTTATTTCTTATTGTTATTGTTATTTCTTATTGTTATTGTTATTGTTATTCCTTATTGTTATTGTTATTTCTTATTGTTATTGTTATTTCTTATTGTTATTGTTATTTCTTATTGTTATTGTTATTTTTTATAGTTATTGTTATTTCTTATTGTTAGTGTTATTTCTTATTGTTATTGTTATTTCTTATTGTTATTGTTATTTCTTATTGTTATTGTTATTTCTTATTGTTATTGTTATTTCCTATTGTTATTGTTATTTCTTATTGTTATTGTTATTTCTTATTGTTATTGTAATTTCTTATTGTTATTGTTATTTCTTAATGTTATTGTTATTTCTTATTGTTATTGTTATTTCTTTTTGTTATTGAGATTTCTTATTGTTATTGTTATTACTTATTGTTCTTTCTTATTGTTATTGTTATTTCTTATTGTTATTTTTATTTCTTATTTTTATTGTTATTTCTTATTGTTATTGTTATTTCTTATTGTTATTGTTATTTCATATTGTTATTGTTATTTCCTATTATTATTGTTATTTCTTATTGTTAGTGTTATTTCTTATTGTTATTGTTATTTCTTATTGTTATTGTTATTTCTTAATGTTATTGTTATTTCTTATTGTTATTGTTATTTCTTATTGTTATTGTTATTTCTTATTGTTCTTTCTTATTGTTATTGTTATTTCTTATTGTCATTGTTATTTCTTATTGTTCTTTCTTATTGTCATTGTTATTTCTCATTGTTATTGTTATTTCCTATTGTTATTGTTGTTTCTTTTTGTTAATGTTAGTTCTTATTGTTATTGTTATTTCTTATTGTTATTGTTATTTCTTATTGTTATTGTTATTTCTTATTGTTATTGTTATTTCTTATTGGTATTGTTATTTCTTATTGTATTGTTATTGTTATTCCTTATTGTTATTGTTATTTCTTATTGTCATTGTTATTTATTATTGTTATTGTTATTTCCTATTGTTATTGTTATTTCTTATTGTTATTTTTATTTCTTATTGTTATTGTTATTTCTTATTGTTATAGTTATTTCTTATTGTTATTGTTATTTCTTATTGTTATTGTTATTTCCTATTGTAATTGTTATTTCTTTTTCTTATTGTTATAACTTATTGTTATTGTTATTTCTTTTTGTTATTGTTATTTCTTATTGTTATTGTTATTGTTATTTCTTATTGTTATTGTTATTTCTTATTGGTATTGTTATTTCTTATTGTTATTGTTATTTCTTATTCTTATTGTTATTTCTTATTGTTATTTTTATTTCTTATTGTTATTGTTATTTCTTATTGTTATTGTTATTTCTTATTGTTATTGTTATTTCTTATAGTTATTGTTATTTCTTATTGTTAGTGTTATTTCTTATTGTTATTGTTATTTCTTATTGTTATTGTTATTTCTTATTGTTATTGTTATTTATTATTGTTATTGTTATTTCTTATTGTTCTTTCTTATTGTTATTGTTATTTCTTATTGTTATTGTTATTTCTTATTGTTATTGTTATTTCTTATTGTTATTGTTATTTCCTATTGTTATTGTTATTTCTTTTTGTTATTGTTATTACGTATTGTTAGTGTTATTTTTTTTGTTATTGTTATTTCTTATTGTTATTGTTATTTCTTATTCTTATTGTTATTTCTTATTGTTATTGTTATTTCTTATTGTTATTGTTATTTCTTATTGTTATTGTTATTTCCTATTGTTATTGTTATTTCTTATTGTTATTGTTATTTCTTATTGTTATTGATATTTCTTATTGTTATTTCTTATTGTTATTGTTATTGTTATTTCTTATTGTTATTCGTATTGTTATTTATTATTGTTATTGTTATTTCTTATTATTATTGTTATTTCTTATTGTTATTGTTATTTCTTATTGTTATTGTTATTTTCTTAATGTTATTGTTATTTCTTATTGTTATTGTTATTTCTTAATATTATTGTTATTTCTTTTTGTTATTGTTATTTTTTATTGTTCTTTCTTATTGTTATTGTTATTGTTATTTCTTATTGTTATTGTTATTTATTATTGTTATTGTTATTTCCTATTGTAATTGTTATTTCTCTTTGTTATTGTTATTACTTATTGTTATTGTTATTTCCTTTTGTTATTGTTATTTCTTTTTGTTATTGTTATTTCTTATTGTTATTGTTATTTCTTATTGTTATTGTTATTTATTATTGTTATTGTTATTTCCTATTGTTATTGTTATTTCTTATTGTTATTGTTATTTTTTATTGTTATTGTTATTTCTTTTTGTTATTGTTATTTCTTATTGTTATTGTTATTTTTTATTGTTACTGTTATTTCTTATTGTTATTGTTATTTCTTATTGTTATTGTTATTTCTTATTGTTATTGTTATTGTTATTTCTTTTGTTATTGTTATTGTTATTTCCTATTGTTATTGTTATTTCTTTTTGTTATTGTTATTTCTTTTTGTTATTGTTATTTCTTATTGTTATTGTTATTTTTTATTGTTACTGTTATTTCTTATTGTTATTGTTATTTCTTATTGTTATTGTTATTTCTTATTGTTATTGTTATTTCTTATTGTTATTGTTATTTCTTATTGTTATTGTTATTTCTTATTGTTATTGTTATTTCCTATTGTTATTGTTATTTCTTTTTGTTATTGTTATTTCTTATTGTTATTGTTATTTCCTATTGGTATTGTTATTGTTCTTTCTTATTGTTATTGTTATTGTTATTCCTTATTGTTATTGGTATTTCTTATTGTTATTGTTATTTCTTATTGTTATTGTTATTTCTTATTGTTATTGTTATTTTTTATAGTTATTGTTATTTCTTATTGTTAGTGTTATTTCTTATTGTTATTGTTATTTCTTATTGTTATTGTTATTTCTTATTGTTATTGTTATTTCTTATTGTTATTGTTATTTCCTATTGTTATTGTTATTTCTTATTGTTATTGTTATTTCTTATTGTTATTGTTATTTCTTATTGTTATTGTTATTTCTTATTGTTATTGTTATTTCTTATTGTTATTCGTATTGTTATTTCTTATTGTTATTGTTATTTCTTATTGTTATTGTTATTTCTTAATGTTATTGTTATTTCTTATTGTTATTGTTATTTCTTATTGTTATTGTTATTTCTTATTGTTATTGTTATTGTTATTTCTTATTGTTATTGTTATTGTTATTCCTTATTGTTATTGTTATTTCTTATTGTTATTGTTATTTCTTATTGTTATTGTTATTTCTTATTGTTATTGTTATTTTTTATAGTTATTGTTATTTCTTATTGTTAGTGTTATTTCTTATTGTTATTGTTATTTCTTATTGTTATTGTTATTTCTTATTGTTATTGTTATTTCTTATTGTTATTGTTATTTCTTATTGTTATTGTTATTTCCTATTGTTATTGTTATTTCTTATTGTTATTTCTTATTGTTATTGTTATTTCTTATTGTTATTGTTATTTCTTAATGTTATTGTTATTTCTTATTGTTATTGTTATTTCTTTTTGTTATTGAGATTTCTTATTGTTATTGTTATTACTTATTGTTCTTTCTTATTGTTATTGTTATTTCTTATTGTTATTTTTATTTCTTATTTTTATTGTTATTTCTTATTGTTATTGTTATTTCTTATTGTTATTGTTATTTCCTATTGTTATTGTTATTTCTTTTCGTTATTGTTATTACTTATTGTTATTGTTATTTCTTTTTGTTATTGTTATTTCTTATTGTTATTGTTATTTCTTATTGTTATTGTTATTTCTTATTCTTATTGTTATTTCTTATTGTTGTTGTTATTTCTTATTGTTATTGTTATTTCTTATAGTTATTGTTATTTCTTATTATTAGTGTTATTTCTTATTGTTACTGTTATTTCTTATTGTTATTGTTATTTCTTATTGTTATTGTTATTTCTTATTCTTATTGTTGTTTCTTATTGTTATTGTTATATATATATATACAATAATCTTTATTAGGACACATTTACAATACATAATAACATTTAACATACAGATAAATAAATGGTGTTAGTCCGTCAGGGCTATAGACCTGAGGTCTTTCAGCCCTGTTATAGTTATTTCTTATTGTTATTGTTATTTCTTATAGTTATTGTTATTTCTTATTGTTATTGTTATTTCTTATTGGTATTGTTATTTCCTATTGTTATTGTTATTTATTATTGTTATTGTTATTTCTTATTGTTATTGTTATTTCATATTGTTATTGTTATTTCCTATTATTATTGTTATTTCTTATTGTTAGTGTTATTTCTTATTGTTATTGTTATTTCTTATTGTTATTGTTATTTATTATTGTTATTGTTATATCCTATTGTTATTGTTATTTCTTATTGTTATTGTTATTTCTTATTGTTATTGTTATTGTTATTTCTTATTGTTATTGTTATTGTTATTTCTTATTGTTATTGTTATTTCTTATTGTTATTGTTATTTCTTATAGTTATTGTTATTTTTTTATTGTTAGTGTTATTTCTTATTGTTATTGTTATTTCTTATTGTTATTGTTATTTCTTATTGTTATTGTTATTTCCTATTGTTATTGTTATTTCTTATTGTTATTGTTATTTCTTATTGTTATTGTTATTTCTTAATGTTATTGTTATTTCTTATTGTTATTGTTATTTCTTTTTGTTATTGATATTTCTTATTGTTATTGTTATTTCTTATTGTTCTTTCTTATTGTTATTGTTATTTCTTATTGTTATTGTTATTGTTATTTCTTATTGTTATTGTTATTTCTTATTGTTATTGTTATTTCCTATTGTTATTGTTATTTCTTATTGTTATTTTTATTTCTTTTTGTTATTGTTATTACTTATTGTTATTGTTATTTCTTTTTGTTATTGTTATTTCTTATTGTTATTGTTATTTCTTATTGTTATTGTTATTTCTTATTGTTATTGTTATTTCTTATTGTTATTGTTATTTCTTATTGTTATTGTTATTTCTTATTGTTATTGTTATTTCCTATTGTTATTGTTATTTCTTATTGTTATTGTTATTTCTTATTGTTATTTCTTATTGTTATTGTTATTTCCTATTGTTATTGTTATTTCTTAATGTTATTGTTATTTCTTATTGTTATTGTTATTTCTTGATGTTATTGTTATTTCTTATTGTTATTGTTATTTCTTATTGTTATTGTTATTTCTTATTGTTATTGTTATTTCTTATTGTTATTGTTATTTCTTATTGGTATTGTTATTTCTTATTGTATTGTTATTGTTATTCCTTATTGTTATTGTTATTTCTTATTGTTATTGTTATTTATTATTGTTATTGTTATTTCCTATTGTTATTGTTATTTCTTATTGTTATTTTTATTTCTTATTGTTATTGTTATTTCTTATTGTTATAGTTATTTCTTATTGTTATTGTTATTTCTTATTGTTATTGTTATTTCCTATTGTAATTGTTATTTCTTTTTCTTATTGTTATTACTTATTGTTATTGTTATTTCTTTTTGTTATTGTTATTTCTTATTGTTATTGTTATTGTTATTTCTTATTGTTATTGTTATTTCTTATTCGTATTGTTATTTCTTATTCTTATTGTTATTTCTTATTGTTATTTTTATTTCTTATTGTTATTGTTATTTCTTATTGTTATTGTTATTTCTTATTGTTATTGTTATTTCTTATAGTTATTGTTATTTCTTATTGTTCTTTCTTATTGTTATTGTTATTTCTTATTGTTATTGTTATTTCTTATTGTTATTGTTATTTCTTATTGTTATTGTTATTTCCTATTGTTATTGTTATTTCTTTTTGTTATTGTTATTACGTATTGTTAGTGTTATTTTTTTTGTTATTGTTATTTCTTATTGTTATTGTTATTTCTTATTCTTATTGTTATTGTTATTTCTTATTGTTATTGTTATTTCTTATTGTTATTGTTATTTCCTATTGTTATTGTTATTTCTTATTGTTATTGTTATTTCTTATTGTTATTGTTATTTCTTATTGTTATTGTTATTGTTATTTCTTATTGTTTTTGTTATTTCTTATTGTTATTCGTATTGTTATTTATTATTGTTATTGTTATTTCTTATTATTATTGTTATTTCTTATTGTTATTGTTATTTCTTATTGTTATTGTTATTTTCTTAATGTTATTTTTATTTCTTAATATTATTGTTATTTCTTTTTGTTATTGTTATTTCTTATTGTTCTTTCTTATTGTTATTGTTATTTCTTATTGTTATTGTTATTTCTTATTGTTATTGTTATTTATTATTGTTATTGTTATTTCCTATTGTAATTGTTATTTCTCTTTGTTATTGTTATTACTTATTGTTATTGTTATTTCTTTTTGTTATTGTTATTTCTTTTTGTTATTGTTATTTCTTATTGTTATTGTTATTTCTTATTGTTATTGTTATTTATTATTGTTATTGTTATTTCCTATTGTTATTGTTATTTCTTATTGTTATTGTTATTTCCTATTGTTATTGTTATTTCTTTTCGTTATTGTTATTACTTATTGTTATTGTTATTTCTTTTTGTTATTGTTATTTCTTATTGTTATTGTTATTTCTTATTGTTATTGTTATTTCTTATTGTTATTGTTATTGTTATTTCTTTTGTTATTGTTATTGTTATTTCCTATTGTTATTGTTATTTCTTTTTGTTATTGTTATTTCTTTTTGTTATTGTTATTTCTTATTGTTATTGTTATTTTTTATTGTAACTGTTATTTCTTATTGTTATTGTTATTTCTTATTGTTATTGTTATTTCTTATTGTTATTGTTATTTCTTATTGTTATTGTTATTTCTTATTGTTATTGTTATTTCTTATTGTTATTGTTATTTCCTATTGTTATTGTTATTCTTTTTGTTATTGTTATTTCTTATTGTTATTGTTATTTCTTATTGGTATTGTTATTGTTCTTTCTTATTGTTATTGTTATTGTTATTCCTTATTGTTATTGTTATTTCTTATTGTTATTGTTATTTCTTATTGTTATTGTTATTTTTTATAGTTATTGTTATTTCTTATTGTTAGTGTTATTTCTTATTGTTATTGTTATTTCTTATTGTTATTGTTATTTCTTATTGTTATTGTTATTTCTTATTGTTATTGTTATTTCTTATTGTTATTGTTATTTCCTATTGTTATTGTTATTTCTTATTGTTATTGTTATTTCTTATTGTTATTGTTATTTCTTATTGTTATTGTTATTCGTATTGTTATTTCTTATTGTTATTGTTATTTCTTATTGTTATTGTTATTTCTTAATGTTATTGTTATTTCTTATTGTTATTGTTATTTCTTATTGTTATTGTTATTTCTTATTGTTATTGTTATTTCTTATTGTTATTGTTATTTCTTATTGTTATTGTTATTTCTTATTGTTATTTTTATTTCCTATTGTTATTGTTATTTCTTTTTGTTATTGTTATTTCTTATTGGTATTGTTATTGTTCTTTCTTATTGTTATTGTTATTGTTATTCCTTATTGTTATTGTTATTTCTTATTGTTATTGTTATTTCTTATTGTTATTGTTATTTCTTATTGTTATTGTTATTTTTTATAGTTATTGTTATTTCTTATTGTTAGTGTTATTTCTTATTGTTATTGTTATTTCTTATTGTTATTGTTATTTCTTATTGTTATTGTTATTTCTTATTGTTATTGTTATTTCTTATTGTTATTGTTATTTCCTATTGTTATTGTTATTTCTTATTGTTATTGTTATTTCTTATTGTTATTGTTATTTCTTAATGTTATTGTTATTTCTTATTGTTATTGTTATTTCTTTTTGTTATTGAGATTTCTTATTGTTATTGTTATTACTTATTGTTCTTTCTTATTGTTATTGTTATTTCTTATTGTTATTTTTATTTCTTATTTTTATTGTTATTTCTTATTGTTATTGTTATTTCTTATTGTTATTGTTATTTCCTATTGTTATTGTTATTTCTTTTCGTTATTGTTATTACTTATTGTTATTGTTATTTCTTTTTGTTATTGTTATTTCTTATTGTTATTGTTATTTCTTATTGTTATTGTTATTTCTTATTCTTATTGTTATTTCTTATTGTTGTTGTTATTTCTTATTGTTATTGTTATTTCTTATAGTTATTGTTATTTCTTATTATTAGTGTTATTTCTTATTGTTACTGTTATTTCTTATTGTTATTGTTATTTCTTATTGTTATTGTTATTTCTTATTCTTATTGTTGTTTCTTATTGTTATTGTTATATATATATACAATAATCTTTATTAGGACACATTTACAATACATAATAACATTTAACATACAGATAAATAAATGGTGTTAGTCCGTCAGGGCTATAGACCTGAGGTCTTTCAGCCCTGTTATTGTTATTTCTTATTGTTATTGTTATTTCTTATAGTTATTGTTATTTCTTATTGTTATTGTTATTTCTTATTGGTATTGTTATTTCCTATTGTTATTGTTATTTATTATTGTTATTGTTATTTATTATTGTTATTGTTATTTCTTATTGTTATTGTTATTTCATATTGTTATTGTTATTTCCTATTATTATTGTTATTTCTTATTGTTAGTGTTATTTCTTATTGTTATTGTTATTTCTTATTGTTATTGTTATTTATTATTGTTATTGTTATATCCTGTTGTTATTGCTATTTCTTATTGTTATTGTTATTGTTATTTCTTATTGTTATTGTTATTGCTATTTGTTATTGTTATTGTTATTTCTTATTGTTATTGTTATTTCTTATTGTTATTGTTATTTCTTATTGTTATTGTTATTTCTTATAGTTATTGTTATTTTTTATTGTTAGTGTTATTTCTTATTGTTATTGTTATTTCTTATTGTTATTGTTATTTCTTATTGTTATTGTTATTTCCTATTGTTATTGTTATTTCTTATTGTTATTGTTATTTCTTATTGTTATTGTTATTTCTTAATGTTATTGTTATTTCTTATTGTTATTGTTATTTCTTTTTGTTATTGATATTTCTTATTGTTATTGTTATTTCTTATTGTTCTTTCTTATTGTTATTGTTATTTCTTATTGTTATTGTTATTTCTTATTGTTATTGTTATTTCTTATTGTTATTGTTATTTCTTATTGTTATTGTTATTTCCTATTGTTATTGTTATTTCTTATTGTTATTTTTATTTCTTTTTGTTATTGTTATTACTTATTGTTATTGTTATTTCTTTTTGTTATTGTTATTTCTTATTGTTATTGTTATTTCTTATTGTTATTGTTATTTCTTATTGTTATTGTTATTTCTTATTGTTATTGTTATTTCTTATTGTTATTGTTATTTCTTATTGTTATTGTTATTTCCTATTGTTATTGTTATTTCTTATTGTTATTGTTATTTCTTATTGTTATTGTTATTTCTTATTGTTATTTCTTATTGTTATTGTTATTTCTTATTGTTATTGTTATTTCTTAATGTTATTGTTATTTCTTATTGTTATTGTTATTTCTTGATGTTATTGTTATTTCTTATTGTTATTGTTATTTCTTATTGTTATTGTTATTTCTTATTGTTATTTCTTAATGTTATTGTTATTTCTTATTGTTATTGTTGTTTCTTATTGTTATTGTTATTTCTTATTGTTATTGTTATTTATTATTGTTATTGTTATTTCTTAATATTATTGTTATTTCTTATTGTTATTGTTATTTCTTATTGTTATTCGTATTGTTATTTCTTATTGTTATTGTTATTTCTTATTGTCATTGTTATTTCTTATTGTTATTGTTATTTCCTATTGTTATTGTTATATCTTATTGTTATTGTTATTTCTTATTGTTATTGTTATTTCTTATTGTTATTGTTATTTCTTATTGTTATTGTTATTTCTTATTGTTATTGTTATTTCTTATTGTTATTGTTATTTCTTAATGTTATTGTTATTTGTTATTGGTATTGTTGTTTCTTATTGTTATTGTTATTTCTTATTGTTATTGTTATTTATTATTGTTATTGTTATTTCTTAATATTATTGTTATTTCTTATTGTTATTGTTATTTCTTATTGTTATTCGTATTGTTATTTCTTATTGTTATTGTTATTTCTTATTGTCATTGTTATTTCTTATTGTTATTGTTATTTCTTATTGTTATTGTTATTTCTTATTGTCATTGTTATTTCTTATTGTTATTGTTATTTCTTATTGTTATTGTTATTTCTTAATGTTATTGTTATTTATTATTGCTATTGTTATTTCTCAATATTATTGTTATTTCTTGTTGCTATTGTTATTTCTTATTGTTATTGTTATTTCTTATTGTTATTCTTATTTCTTATTGTTATTGTTATTTCCTATTGTTATTGTTACTTCTTTTTGTTATTGTTATTACTTACTGTTATTGTTATTTCTTATTGTTATAGTTATTTCTTATTGTTATTGTTATTTCTTATTGTTATTGTTATTGTTATTTCTTATTGTTATTGTTATTTCTTATTGTTATTGTTATTTCTTATTGTATTTGTTATTTCTTATAGTTATTGTTATTTCTTATTGTTATATCTTATTGTTATTGTTATTTCTTATTGATATTGTTATTTCTTATTGTTATTGTTATTTCTTATTGTTATTGTTATTTCATATTGTTATTGTTATTTCTTATTGTTATTGTTATTTCTTATTATTATTGTTATTTCTTATTGTTAGTGTTATTTCTTATTGTTATTGTTATTTCTTATTGTTATTGTTATTTCCTATGTTATTGTTATTTCTTATTGTTATTGTTATTTCTTCTTGTTATTGTTATTTCTTATTGTTATTGTTATTTCTTATTGTTATTGTTATTTCTTATTGCTATTGTTATATCTTAATGTTATTGTTATTTCTTAATATTATTGTTATTTCTTATTGTTATTGTTATTTCTTATTGTTCTTTCTTATTGTTATTGTTATTTCTTATTGTTATTGTTATTACTTATTGTTATTGTTATTTCTTATTGTTATTGTTATTTCTTATTGTTATTGTTATTTCCTATTGTTATTGTTATTTCTTTTTGTTATTGTTATTACGTATTGTTAGTGTTATTTTTTTTGTTATTGTTATTTCTTATTGTTATTGTTATTTCTTATTCTTATTGTTATTTCTTATTGTTATTGTTATTTCTTATTGTTATTGTTATTTCTTATTGTTATTGTTATTTCCTATTGTTATTGTTATTTCTTATTGTTATTGTTATTTCTTATTGTTATTGATATTTCTTATTGTTATTTCTTATTGTTATTGTTATTGTTATTTCTTATTGTTATTGTTATTTCTTATTGTTATTCGTATTGTTATTTATTATTGTTATTGTTATTTCTTATTGTTATTGTTATTTCTTATTGTTATTGTTATTTTCTTAATGTTATTGTTATTTCTTATTGTTATTGTTATTTCTTAATATTATTGTTATTTCTTTTTGTTATTGTTATTTTTTATTGTTCTTTCTTATTGTTATTGTTATTGTTATTTCTTATTGTTATTGTTATTTATTATTGTTATTGTTATTTCCTATTGTAATTGTTATTTCTCTTTGTTATTGTTATTACTTATTGTTATTGTTATTTCCTTTTGTTATTGTTATTTCTTTTTGTTATTGTTATTTCTTATTGTTATTGTTATTTCTTATTGTTATTGTTATTTATTATTGTTATTGTTATTTCCTATTGTTATTGTTATTTCTTATTGTTATTGTTATTTTTTATTGTTATTGTTATTTCTTTTTGTTATTGTTATTTCTTATTGTTATTGTTATTTTTTATTGTTACTGTTATTTCTTATTGTTATTGTTATTTCTTATTGTTATTGTTATTTCTTATTGTTATTGTTATTGTTATTTCTTTTGTTATTGTTATTGTTATTTCCTATTGTTATTGTTATTTCTTTTTGTTATTGTTATTTCTTTTTGTTATTGTTATTTCTTATTGTTATTGTTATTTTTTATTGTTACTGTTATTTCTTATTGTTATTGTTATTTCTTATTGTTATTGTTATTTCTTATTGTTATTGTTATTTCTTATTGTTATTGTTATTTCTTATTGTTATTGTTATTTCTTATTGTTATTGTTATTTCCTATTGTTATTGTTATTTCTTTTTGTTATTGTTATTTCTTATTGTTATTGTTATTTCCTATTGGTATTGTTATTGTTCTTTCTTATTGTTATTGTTATTGTTATTCCTTATTGTTATTGGTATTTCTTATTGTTATTGTTATTTCTTATTGTTATTGTTATTTCTTATTGTTATTGTTATTTTTTATAGTTATTGTTATTTCTTATTGTTAGTGTTATTTCTTATTGTTATTGTTATTTCTTATTGTTATTGTTATTTCTTATTGTTATTGTTATTTCTTATTGTTATTGTTATTTCCTATTGTTATTGTTATTTCTTATTGTTATTGTTATTTCTTATTGTTATTGTTATTTCTTATTGTTATTGTTATTTCTTATTGTTATTCGTATTGTTATTTCTTATTGTTATTGTTATTTCTTATTGTTATTGTTATTTCTTAATGTTATTGTTATTTCTTATTGTTATTGTTATTTTTTATTGTTATTGTTATTTCTTATTGTTATTGTTATTGTTATTTCTTATTGTTATTGTTATTGTTATTCCTTATTGTTATTGTTATTTCTTATTGTTATTGTTATTTCTTTTTGTTATTGTTATTTCTTATTGTTATTGTTATTTTTTATAGTTATTGTTATTTCTTATTGTTAGTGTTATTTCTTATTGTTATTGTTATTTCTTATTGTTATTGTTATTTCTTATTGTTATTGTTATTTCTTATTGTTATTGTTATTTCTTATTGTTATTTCTTATTGTTATTGTTATTTCTTATTGTTATTTCTTATTGTTATTGTTATTTCTTATTGTTATTGTTATTTCTTAATGTTATTGTTATTTCTTATTGTTATTGTTATTTCTTTTTGTTATTGAGATTTCTTATTGTTATTGTTATTACTTATTGTTCTTTCTTATTGTTATTGTTATTTCTTATTGTTATTTTTATTTCTTATTGTTATTGTTATTTCTTATTGTTATTGTTATTTCTTATTGTTATTGTTATTTCCTATTGTTATTGTTATTTCTTTTCGTTATTGTTATTACTTATTGTTATTGTTATTTCTTTTTGTTATTGTTATTTCTTATTGTTATTGTTATTTCTTATTGTTATTGTTATTTCTTATTCTTATTGTTATTTCTTATTGTTGTTGTTATTTCTTATTGTTATTGTTAGTTCTTATAGTTATTGTTATTTCTTATTATTAGTGTTATTTCTTATTGTTACTGTTATTTCTTATTGTTATTGTTATTTCTTATTGTTATTGTTATTTCTTATTCTTATTGTTGTTTCTTATTGTTATTGTTATATATATATACAATAATCTTTATTAGGACACATTTACAATACATAATAACATTTAACATACAGATAAATAAATGGTGTTAGTCCGTCAGGGCTATAGACCTGAGGTCTTTCAGCCCTGTTATTGTTATTTCTTATTGTTATTGTTATTTCTTATAGTTATTGTTATTTCTTATTGTTATTGTTATTTCTTATTGGTATTGTTATTTCCTATTGTTATTGTTATTTATTATTGTTATTGTTATTTCTTATTGTTATTGTTATTTCATATTGTTATTGTTATTTCCTATTATTATTGTTATTTCTTATTGTTAGTGTTATTTCTTATTGTTATTGTTATTTCTTATTGTTATTGTTATTTATTATTGTTATTGTTATATCCTATTGTTATTGTTATTTCTTATTGTTATTGTTATTTCTTATTGTTATTGTTATTGTTATTTCTTATTGTTATTGTTATTGTTATTTCTTATTGTTATTGTTATTTCTTATTGTTATTGTTATTTCTTATAGTTATTGTTATTTTTTTATTGTTAGTGTTATTTCTTATTGTTATTGTTATTTCTTATTGTTATTGTTATTTCTTATTGTTATTGTTATTTCCTATTGTTATTGTTATTTCTTATTGTTATTGTTATTTCTTATTGTTATTGTTATTTCTTAATGTTATTGTTATTTCTTATTGTTATTGTTATTTCTTTTTGTTATTGATATTTCTTATTGTTATTGTTATTTCTTATTGTTCTTTCTTATTGTTATTGTTATTTCTTATTGTTATTGTTATTTCTTATTGTTATTGTTATTTCTTATTGTTATTGTTATTTCTTATTGTTATTGTTATTTCCTATTGTTATTGTTATTTCTTATTGTTATTTTTATTTCTTTTTGTTATTGTTATTACTTATTGTTATTGTTATTTCTTTTTGTTATTGTTATTTCTTATTGTTATTGTTATTTCTTATTGTTATTGTTATTTCTTATTGTTATTGTTATTTCTTATTGTTATTGTTATTTCTTATTGTTATTGTTATTTCTTATTGTTATTGTTATTTCCTATTGTTATTGTTATTTCTTATTGTTATTGTTATTTCTTATTGTTATTGTTATTTCTTATTGTTATTGTTATTTCTTAATGTTATTGTTATTTCTTATTGTTATTGTTATTTCTTGATGTTATTGTTATTTCTTATTGTTATTGTTATTTCTTATTGTTATTGTTATTTCTTATTGTTATTGTTATTTCTTATTGGTATTGTTATTTCTTATTGTATTGTTATTGTTATTCCTTATTGTTATTGTTATTTCTTATTGTTATTGTTATTTATTATTGTTATTGTTATTTCCTATTGTTATTGTTATTTCTTATTGTTATTTTTATTTCTTATTGTTATTGTTATTTCTTATTGTTATAGTTATTTCTTATTGTTATTGTTATTTCTTATTGTTATTGTTATTTCCTATTGTAATTGTTATTTCTTTTTCTTATTGTTATTACTTATTGTTATTGTTATTTCTTTTTGTTATTGTTATTTCTTATTGTTATTGTTATTGTTATTTCTTATTGTTATTGTTATTTCTTATTCGTATTGTTATTTCTTATTGTTATTGTTATTTCTTATTCTTATTGTTATTTCTTATTGTTATTTTTATTTCTTATTGTTATTGTTATTTCTTATTGTTATTGTTATTTGTTATTGTTATTGTTATTTCTTATAGTTATTGTTATTTCTTATTGTTAGTGTTATTTCTTATTGTTATTGTTATTTCTTATTGTTATTGTTATTTCTTATTGTTATTGTTATTTATTATTGTTATTGTTATTTCTTATTGTTCTTTCTTATTGTTATTGTTATTTCTTATTGTTATTGTTATTTCTTATTGTTATTGTTATTTTCTATTGTTATTGTTATTTTTTTTTGTTATTGTTATTACGTATTGTTAGTGTTATTTTTTTTGTTATTGTTATTTCTTATTGTTATTGTTATTTCTTATTCTTATTGTTATTGTTATTTCTTATTGTTATTGTTATTTCTTATTGTTATTGTTATTTCCTATTGTTATTGTTATTTCTTATTGTTATTGTTATTTCTTATTGTTATTGTTATTTCTTATTGTTATTTCTTATTGTTATTGTTATTGTTATTTCTTATTGTTATTGTTATTTCTTATTGTTATTCGTATTGTTATTTATTATTGTTATTGTTATTTCTTATTATTATTGTTATTTCTTATTGTTATTGTTATTTCTTATTGTTATTGTTATTTTCTTAATGTTATTGTTATTTCTTATTGTTATTGTTATTTCTTAATATTATTGTTATTTCTTTTTGTTATTGTTATTTCTTATTGTTCTTTCTTATTGTTATTGTTATTTCTTATTGTTATTGTTATTTCTTATTGTTATTGTTATTTATTATTGTTATTGTTATTTCCTATTGTAATTGTTATTTCTCTTTGTTATTGTTATTACTTATTGTTATTGTTATTTCTTTTTGTTATTGTTATTTCTTTTTGTTATTGTTATTTCTTATTGTTATTGTTATTTCTTATTGTTATTGTTATTTATTATTGTTATTGTTATTTCCTATTGTTATTGTTATTTCTTATTGTTATTGTTATTTTTTATTGTTATTGTTATTTCTTTTTGTTATTGTTATTTCTTATTGTTATTGTTATTTTTTATTGTTACTGTTATTTCTTATTGTTATTGTTATTTCTTATTGTTATTGTTATTTCTTATTGTTATTGTTATTGTTATTTCTTTTGTTATTGTTATTGTTATTTCCTATTGTTATTGTTATTTCTTTTTGTTATTGTTATTTCTTTTTGTTATTGTTATTTCTTATTGTTATTGTTATTTTTTATTGTAACTGTTATTTCTTATTGTTATTGTTATTTCTTATTGTTATTGTTATTTCTTATTGTTATTGTTATTTCTTATTGTTATTGTTATTTCTTATTGTTATTGTTATTTCTTATTGTTATTGTTATTTCCTATTGTTATTGTTATTCTTTTTGTTATTGTTATTTCTTATTGTTATTGTTATTTCTTATTGGTATTGTTATTGTTCTTTCTTATTGTTATTGTTATTGTTATTCCTTGTTGTTATTGTTATTTCTTATTGTTATTGTTATTTCTTATTGTTATTGTTATTTTTTATAGTTATTGTTATTTCTTATTGTTAGTGTTATTTCTTATTGTTATTGTTATTTCTTATTGTTATTGTTATTTCTTATTGTTATTGTTATTTCTTATTGTTATTGTTATTTCTTATTGTTATTGTTATTTCCTATTGTTATTGTTATTTCTTATTGTTATTGTTATTTCTTATTGTTATTGTTATTCGTATTGTTATTTCTTATTGTTATTGTTATTTCTTATTGTTATTGTTATTTCTTAATGTTATTGTTATTTCTTATTGTTATTGTTATTTCTTATTGTTATTGTTATTTCATATTGTTATTGTTATTTCTTATTGTTATTGTTATTTCTTATTGTTATTGTTATTTCTTATTGTTATTTTTATTTCCTATTGTTATTGTTATTTCTTTTTGTTATTGTTATTTCTTATTGGTATTGTTATTGTTCTTTCTTATTGTTATTGTTATTGTTATTCCTTATTGTTATTGTTATTTCTTATTGTTATTGTTATTTCTTATTGTTATTGTTATTTCTTATTGTTATTGTTATTTTTTATAGTTATTGTTATTTCTTATTGTTAGTGTTATTTCTTATTGTTATTGTTATTTCTTATTGTTATTGTTATTTCTTATTGTTATTGTTATTTCTTATTGTTATTGTTATTTCTTATTGTTATTGTTATTTCCTATTGTTATTGTTATTTCTTATTGTTATTGTTATTTCTTATTGTTATTGTTATTTCTTATTGTTATTGTTATTTCTTAATGTTATTGTTATTTCTTATTGTTATTGTTATTTCTTTTTGTTATTGAGATTTCTTATTGTTATTGTTATTACTTATTGTTCTTTCTTATTGTTATTGTTATTTCTTATTGTTATTTTTATTTCTTATTTTTATTGTTATTTCTTATTGTTATTGTTATTTCTTATTGTTATTGTTATTTCCTATTGTTATTGTTATTTCTTTTCGTTATTGTTATTACTTATTGTTATTGTTATTTCTTTTTGTTATTGTTATTTCTTATTGTTATTGTTATTTCTTATTGTTATTGTTATTTCTTATTCTTATTGTTATTTCTTATTGTTGTTGTTATTTCTTATTGTTATTGTTATTTCTTATAGTTATTGTTATTTCTTATTATTAGTGTTATTTCTTATTGTTACTGTTATTTCTTATTGTTATTGTTATTTCTTATTGTTATTGTTATTTCTTATTCTTATTGTTGTTTCTTATTGTTATTGTTATATATATATACAATAATCTTTATTAGGACACATTTACAATACATAATAACATTTAACATACAGATAAATAAATGGTGTTAGTCCGTCAGGGCTATAGACCTGAGGTCTTTCAGCCCTGTTATTGTTATTTCTTATTGTTATTGTTATTTCTTATAGTTATTGTTATTTCTTATTGTTATTGTTATTTCTTATTGGTATTGTTATTTCCTATTGTTATTGTTATTTATTATTGTTATTGTTATTTCTTATTGTTATTGTTATTTCATATTGTTATTGTTATTTCCTATTATTATTGTTATTTCTTATTGTTAGTGTTATTTCTTATTGTTATTGTTATTTCTTATTGTTATTGTTATTTATTATTGTTATTGTTATATCCTATTGTTATTGTTATTTCTTATTGTTATTGTTATTGTTATTTCTTATTGTTATTGTTATTGCTATTTGTTATTGTTATTGTTATTTCTTATTGTTATTGTTATTTCTTATTGTTATTGTTATTTCTTATTGTTATTGTTATTTCTTATAGTTATTGTTATTTTTTATTGTTAGTGTTATTTCTTATTGTTATTGTTATTTCTTATTGTTATTGTTATTTCTTATTGTTATTGTTATTTCCTATTGTTATTGTTATTTCTTATTGTTATTGTTATTTCTTATTGTTATTGTTATTTCTTAATGTTATTGTTATTTCTTATTGTTATTGTTATTTCTTTTTGTTATTGATATTTCTTATTGTTATTGTTATTTCTTATTGTTCTTTCTTATTGTTATTGTTATTTCTTATTGTTATTGTTATTTCTTATTGTTATTGTTATTTCTTATTGTTATTGTTATTTCTTATTGTTATTGTTATTTCCTATTGTTATTGTTATTTCTTATTGTTATTATTATTTCTTTTTGTTATTGTTATTACTTATTGTTATTGTTATTTCTTTTTGTTATTGTTATTTCTTATTGTTATTGTTATTTCTTATTGTTATTGTTATTTCTTATTGTTATTGTTATTTCTTATTGTTATTGTTATTTCTTATTGTTATTGTTATTTCTTATTGTTATTGTTATTTCCTATTGTTATTGTTATTTCTTATTGTTATTGTTATTTCTTATTGTTATTGTTATTTCTTATTGTTATTTCTTATTGTTATTGTTATTTCTTATTGTTATTGTTATTTCTTAATGTTATTGTTATTTCTTATTGTTATTGTTATTTCTTGATGTTATTGTTATTTCTTATTGTTATTGTTATTTCTTATTATTATTGTTATTTCTTATTGTTATTTCTTAATGTTATTGTTATTTCTTATTGTTATTGTTGTTTCTTATTGTTATTGTTATTTCTTATTGTTATTGTTATTTATTATTGCTATTGTTATTTCTTAATATTATTGTTATTTCTTATTGTTATTGTTATTTCTTATTGTTATTCGTATTGTTATTTCTTATTGTTATTGTTATTTCTTATTGTCATTGTTATTTCTTATTGTTATTGTTATTTCTTATTGTTATTGTTATATCTTATTGTTATTGTTATTTCTTATTGTTATTGTTATTTCTTATTGTTATTGTTATTTCTTATTGTTATTGTTATTTCTTATTGTTATTGTTATTTCTTATTGTTATTGTTATTTCTTAATGTTATTGTTATTTGTTATTGTTATTGTTGTTTCTTATTGTTATTGTTATTTCTTATTGTTATTGTTATTTATTATTGTTATTGTTATTTCTTAATATTATTGTTATTTCTTATTGTTATTGTTATTTCTTATTGTTATTCGTATTGTTATTTCTTATTGTTATTGTTATTTCTTATTGTCATTGTTATTTCTTATTGTTATTGTTATTTCTTATTGTTATTGTTATTTGTTATTGTCATTGTTATTTCTTATTGTTATTGTTATTTCTTATTGTTATTGTTATTTCTTAATGTTATTGTTATTTATTATTGCTATTGTTATTTCTCAATATTATTGTTATTTCTTGTTGCTATTGTTATTTCTTATTGTTATTGTTATTTCTTATTGTTATTCTTATTTCTTATTGTTATTGTTATTTCCTATTGTTATTGTTACTTCTTTTTGTTATTGTTATTACTTACTGTTATTGTTATTTCTTATTGTTATAGTTATTTCTTATTGTTATTGTTATTTCTTATTGTTATTGTTATTGTTATTTCTTATTGTTATTGTTATTTCTTATTGTTATTGTTATTTCTTATTGTATTTGTTATTTCTTATAGTTATTGTTATTTCTTATTGTTATATCTTATTGTTATTGTTATTTCTTATTGATATTGTTATTTCTTATTGTTATTGTTATTTCTTATTGTTATTGTTATTTCATATTGTTATTGTTATTTCTTATTGTTATTGTTATTTCTTATTATTATTGTTATTTCTTATTGTTAGTGTTATTTCTTATTGTTATTGTTATTTCTTATTGTTATTGTTATTTCCTATGTTATTGTTATTTCTTATTGTTATTGTTATTTCTTCTTGTTATTGTTATTTCTTATTGTTATTGTTATTTCTTATTGTTATTGTTATTTCTTATTGTTATTGTTATTTCTTATTGCTATTGTTATATCTTAATGTTATTGTTATTTCTTAATATTATTGTTATTTCTTATTGTTATTGTTATTTCTTATTGTTCTTTCTTATTGTTATTGTTATTTCTTATTGTTATTGTTATTACTTATTGTTATTGTTATTTCTTATTGTTATTGTTATTTCCTATTGTTATTGTTATTTCTTTTTGTTATTGTTATTACTTATTGTTATTGTTATTTCTTTTTGTTATTGTTATTTCTTATTGTTATTGTTATTGTTATTTCTCATTGTTATTGTTATTTCCTATTGTTATTGTTATTTCGTTTTGTTATTGTTATTTCCTATTGTTCTTTCTTATTGTTATTGTTATTTCTTATTGTTATTGTTATTTCTTATTGTTATTGTTATTTCCTATTGTTATTGTTATTACTTATTGTTATTGTTATTTCTTTTTCTTATTGTTATTGTTATTGTTATTTCTTATTGTTATTGTTATTTATTATTGTTATTGTTATTTCCTATTGTTATTGTTATTTCTTATTGTTATTGTTATTTCTTATTGTTATTGTTATTTCTTATTGTGTTTGTTATTTCTTATAGTTATTGTTATTTCTTATAGTTATTGTTATTTCTAATTGTTATTGTTATTTCTTATTGATATTGTTATTTCCTATTGTTATTGTTATTTATTATTGTTATTGTTATTTCTTATTGTTATTGTTATTTCATATTGTTATTGTTATTTCTTATTGTTATTGTTATTTCTTATTATTATTGTTATTTCTTATTGTTAATGTTATTTCTTATTGTTATTGTTATTTCTTATTGTTATTGTTATTTCTTATTGTTATTGTTATTTCTTATTGTTATTGTTATTTCTTTTTGTTATTGTTATTTCTTATTGTTTTTGTTATTTATTATTGTTATTGTTATTTCCTATTGTTATTGTTATTTCTTATTGTTATTGTTATTTCTTATTGTTATTGTTATTTCTTATTGTTATTTTTATTTCTTAGTGTTATTGTTATTTCTTATTGTTATTGTTATTTCTTATTGTTATTGTTATTTCTTATTGTTATTGTTATTTCTTATAGTTATTGTTATTTCTTATTGTTAGTGTTATTTCTTATTGTTATTGTTATTTCTTATTGTTATTGTTATTTCTTATTGTTATTGTTATTTATTATTGTTATTGTTATTTCCTATTGTTATTGTTATTTCTTATTGTTCTTTCTTATTGTTATTGTTATTTCTTATTGTTATTGTTATTTCTTATTGTTATTGTTATTACTTATTGTTATTGTTATTTCCTATTGTTATTGTTATTTCCTATTGTTATTGTTATTTCTTTTTGTTATTGTTATTACGTATTGTTATTGTTATTTCTTTTTGTTATTGTTATTTCTTATTGTTATTGTTATTGTTATTTCTTATTGTTATTGTTATTTCTTATTGTTATTGTTATTTCCTATTGTTATGGTTATTTCTTATTGTTATTGTTATTTCTTATTGTTATTGTTATTTCTTATTGTTATTCGTATTGTTATTTCTTATTGTTATTGTTATTTCTTATTATTATTGTTATTTCTTATTGTTATTGCTCTTTCTTATTGTTATTGTTATTTCTTATTGTTATTGTTATTTCTTATTGTTATTGTTATTTCTTATTGTTATTGTTATTTCCTATTGTAATTGTTATTTCTTTTTGTTATTGTTATTACTTATTGTTATTGTTATTTCTTTTTGTTATTGTTATTTCTTATTGTTATTTCTTATTGTTATTGTTATTGTTATTTCTTATTGTTATAGTTATTTCTTATTGTTATTGTTATTTCTTATTGTTATTGTTATTTCCTATTGTTTTTGTTATTGTTATTTCTTATTGTTACTTCCTATTGTTATTGTTATTTCTTTTTGTTATTGTTATTTCTTATTGTTATTGTTATTGTTATTTTTTTTGTTACTGTTATTTCTTATTGTTATTGTTATTGTTATTTCTTATTGTTATTGTTATTTCTTATTGTTATTGTTATTTCCTATTGTTATTGTTATTTCTTTTTGTTATTGTTATTTCTTATTGTTATTGTTATTTCTTATTGTTATTGTTATTGTTATTCCTTATTGTTATTGTTATTTCTTATTGTTATTGTTATTTATTATTGTTATTGTTATTTCCTATTGTTATTGTTATTTCTTATTTTTATTTTTATTTCTTATTGTTATTGTTATTTCTTATTGTTATTGTTATTTCTTAT
This sequence comes from Ontholestes murinus, assembly GCA_963969525.1. Taxonomy (NCBI): domain Eukaryota; kingdom Metazoa; phylum Arthropoda; class Insecta; order Coleoptera; family Staphylinidae; genus Ontholestes; species Ontholestes murinus. The sequence goes on from CAXAKX010001119.1 coordinate 105,944, forward strand.
TGTTATTGTTATTTCTTATTGTTATTGTTATTTCCTATTGTTATTGTTATTTCTTTTTGTTATTGTTAGTTCTTATTGTTATTGTTATTTCTTATTGCTATTGTTATTTCTTATTGTTATTGTTATTTCTTATTGTTATTGTTATTTCTTATTGTTATTGTTATTTCTTATTGGTATTGTTATTTCTTATTCTATTGTTATTGTTATTCCTTATTGTTATTGTTATTTCTTATTGTTATTGTTATTTATTATTGTTATTGTTATTTCCTATTGTTATTGTTATTTCTTATTGTTATTTTTATTTCTTATTGTTATTGTTATTTCTTATTGTTATTGTTATTTCCTATTGTAATTGTTATTTCTTTTTGTTATTGTTATTACTTATTGTTCTTTCTTATTGTTATTGTTATTTCTTATTGTTATTTTTATTTCTTATTTTTATTGTTATTTCTTATTGTTATTGTTATTTTTTATTGTTATTGTTATTTCCTATTGTTATTGTTATTTCTTTTCGTTATTGTTATTACTTATTGTTATTGTTATTTCTTTTTGTTATTGTTATTTCTTAGTGTTATTGTTATTTCTTATTGTTATTGTTATTTCTTATTCTTATTGTTATTTCTTATTGTTGTTGTTATTTCTTATTGTTATTGTTATTTCTTATAGTTATTGTTATTTCTTATTATTAGTGTTATTTCTTATTGTTATTGTTATTTCTTATTGTTATTGTTATTTCTTATTGTTATTGTTATTTCTTATTCTTATTGTTGTTTCTTATTGTTATTGTTATATATATATACAATAATCTTTATTAGGACACATTTACAATACATAATAACATTTAACATACAGATAAATAAATGGTGTTAGTCCGTCAGGGCTATAGACCTGAGGTCTTTCAGCCCTGTTATTGTTATTTCTTATTGTTATTGTTATTTCTTATTGTTATTGTTATTTCTTATTGTTATTGTTATTTCTTATTATTATTGTTATTTCTTATTGTTATTGTTATTTCTTATAGTTATTGTTATTTCTTATTGTTATTGTTATTTCTTATTGGTATTGTTATTTCCTATTGTTATTGTTATTTATTATTGTTATTATTATTTCTTATTGTTATTGTTATTTCATATTGTTATTGTTATTTCCTATTATTATTGTTATTTCTTATTGTTAGTGTTATTTCTTATTGTTATTGTTATTTCTTATTATTATTGTTATTTCTTATTGTTATTGTTATTTCTTATTGTTATTGTTATTGTTATTTCTTATTGTTATTGTTATTGTTATTTCTTATTGTTATTGTTATTTCTTATTGTTATTGTTATTTCTTATTGTTATTGTTATTTCTTATTGTTATTGTTATTTCTTATAGTTATTGTTATTTTTTATTGTTAGTGTTATTTCTTATTGTTATTGTTATTTCTTATTGTTATTGTTATTTCTTATTGTTATTGTTATTTCCTATTGTTATTGTTATTTCTTATTGTTATTGTTATTTCTTATTGTTACTGTTATTTCTTAATGTTATTGTTATTTCTTATTGTTATTGTTATTTCTTTTTGTTATTGATATTTCTTATTGTTATTGTTCTTTCTTATTGTTATTGTTATTTCTTATTGTTATTGTTATTTCTTATTGTTGTTGTTATTTCTTATTGTTATTGTTATTTCTTATTGTTATTGTTATTTCTTATTGTTATTGTTATTTCTTATTGTTATTGTTATTTCTTATTGTTATTGTTATTTCTTATTGTTATTGTTATTTCCTATTGTTATTGTTATTTCTTATTGTTATTGTTATTTCTTATTGTTATTTCTTATTGTTATTGTTATTTCTTATTGTTATTGTTATTTCTTAATGTTATTGTTATTTCTTATTGTTATTGTTATTTCTTATTGTTATTGTTATTTCTTATTGTTATTGTTGTTTCTTATTGTTATTGTTATTTCTTATTGTTATTGTTATTTTTTATTGTTATTGTTATTTCTTAATATTATTGTTATTTCTTATTGTTATTGTTATTTCTTATTGTTATTCGTATTGTTATTTCTTATTGTTATTGTTATTTCTTGATGTTATTGTTATTTCTTATTGTTATTGTTATTTCTTATTGTTATTGTTATTTCTTATTGTTATTGTTATATCTTATTGTTATTGTTATTGTTATTTCTTATTGTTATTGTTATTTCCTATTGTTATTGTTATTTCTTATTGTTATTGTTATTTCTTATTGTTATTGTTATTTCTTATTGTTATTATTATTTCTTATTGTTATTGTTATTTCTTAATGTTATTGTTATTTCTTATTGTTATTGTTATTTCTTATTGTTATTGTTATTTCTTAATATTATTGTTTTTTCTTATTGTTATTGTTATTTCTTATTGTCATTGTTATTTCTTATTGTTATTGTTATTTCTTATTGTTTTTGTTATTTCTTATTGATATTGTTATTTCTTATTGTTATTGTTATTTTTTTATTGTTATTGTTATTTCTTATTGTTATTGTTATTTCTTATTGTTATTGTTATTTTTTATTGTTATTGTTATTTCTTATTGTAATTGTTATTTCTTATTGTTATTGTTATTTCTTATTGTCATTGTTATTTCTTATTGTCATTGTTATTTCTTATTGTTATTGTTATTTCTTATTGTTATTGTTATTTCTTATTGTTTTTGTTATTTCTTATTGATATTGTTATTTCTTATTGTTATTGTTATTTTTTTATTATTATTGTTATTTCTTATTGTTATTGTTATTTCTTATTGTTATTGTTATTTTTTATTGTTATTGTTATTTCTTATTGTAATTGTTATTTCTTACTGTTATTGTTATTTCTTATTGTCATTGTTATTTCTTATTGTTATTGTTATTTCTTATTGTTATTGTTATTTCTTATTGTCATTGTTATTTCTTATTGTTATTGTTATTTCTTATTGTTATTGTTATTTCTTAATGTTATTGTTATTTATTATTGCTATTGTTATTTCTCAATATTATTGTTATTTCTTGTTGCTATTGTTATTTCTTATTGTTATTGTTATTTCTTATTGTTATTCTTTTTTCTTATTGTTATTGTTATTTCCTATTGTTATTGTTACTTCTTTTTGTTATTGTTATTACTTACTGTTATTGTTATTTCTTATTGTTATAGTTATTTCTTATTGTTATTGTTATTTCTTATTGTTATTGTTATTGTTATTTCTTATTGTTATTGTTAGTTCTTATTGTTATTGTTATTTCTTATTGTTATATCTTATTGTTATTGTTATTTCTTATTGATATTGTTATTTCTTATTGTTATTGTTATTTCTTATTGTTATTGTTATTTCATATTGTTATTGTTATTTCTTATTGTTATTGTTATTTCTTATTATTATTGTTATTTCTTATTGTTAGTGTTATTTCTTATTGTTATTGTTATTTCTTATTGTTATTTCTTATTGTTATTGTTATTTCCTATGTTATTGTTATTTCTTATTGTTATTGTTATTTCTTCTTGTTATTGTTATTTCTTATTGTTATTGTTATTTCTTATTGTTATTGTTATTGTTATTTCTTATTGTTATTGTTATTTCTTATTATTATTGTTATTTCTTATAGTTATTGTTATTTCTTATTGTTAGTGTTATTTCTTATTGTTATTGTTATTTCTTATTGTTATTGTTATTTTTTATTGTTATTGTTATTTCTTATTGTTATTGTTATTTCTTATTGTTATTGTTATTTATTATTGTTATTGTTATTTCCTATTGTTATTGTTATTTCTTATTGTTATTGTTATTTCTTATTGTTATTGTTATTTCTTATTGTTATTGTTATTTCTTATTGCTATTGTTATATCTTAATGTTATTGTTATTTCTTAATATTATTGTTATTTCTTATTGTTATTGTTATTTCTTATTGTTCTTTCTTATTTTTATTGTTATTTCTTATTGTTATTGTTATTTCTTATTGTTATTGTTATTTCCTATTGTTATTGTTATTTCTTTTTGTTATTGTTATTACTTATTGTTATTGTTATTTCTTTTTGTTATTGTTATTTCTTATTGTTATTGTTATTGTTATTTCTTATTGTTATTGTTATTTCTCATTGTTATTGTTATTTCCTATTGTTATTGTTATTTCGTTTTGTTATTGTTATTTCTTATTGTTCTTTCTTATTGTTATTGTTATTTCTTATTGTTATTTCTTATTGTTATTTCTTATTGTTATTGTTATTTCCTATTGTTATTGTTATTTCTTTTTGTTATTGTTATTACTTATTGTTATTGTTATTTCTTTTTCTTATTGTTATTGTTATTGTTATTTCTTATTGTTATTGTTATTTCTTATTGTTATTGTTATTTATTATTGTTATTGTTATTTCCTATTGTTATTGTTATTTCTTATTGTTATTTCTTATTGTTATTGTTATTTCTTATTGTTATTGTTATTACTTTCCCTATACACGTAGTATATAGGGGGAGTATTGTTTTCGTGATTTTTTTTTGAAAAATTTTTTTTGCGGAAATATCCGTTTTGGGATCCCCTGAACCCAAAACACTAATTTCTAGAAAAAAAATTTCTGTGTCTGTGTGTGTGTCTGTGTGTCTGTCTGTGTGTCTGTCGGTGGGCGCTGTATCTCAAAAACGAATAATCTGTTTGAGATGAAACTTCAAACTTAAGGTTTTATCGTTAAAAACTCGATCTGAAAAGCTTTTGGTAAACATTCATAAACCGGAAGTGGTTGTTTACTCGAGGCGTTTTTTTGTTTTTTCGTGATATTTTTCTAAATATGAAAATTTTTAATAAACGGTTCAAACAAAAGTTAAAGGGAATGAAAAACTGAACAAGTTTTATTCGAACATGTTTTTCATAAAATTTTTAACTTTCGATAAAAAAAATAAAAATTGAAAATTTTGACATTTTTTGCCAATTGCTAATAAACTATTGGAGATAGATAAAATTCATATAACAAATGATTGTAGCGAATTCAAAAGTGCACAAATTATTAAGAACAACATTTTTGCGTAAACCTCATAGTTTTCGAGAAAAATATAGGGAAAGTACTATGATGGCCACATCACCATTTTTCTTATTGTTATTGTTATTTCTTATAGTTATTGTTATTTCTTATAGTTATTGTTATTTCTTATTGTTATTGTTATTTCTTATTGATATTTTTATTTCTTATTGTTATTGTTATTTCTTATTGTTATTGTTATTTCTTATTGTTATTGTTATTTCTTATTGTTATTGTTATTTCCTATTGTTATTGTTATTTCTTTTTGTTATTGTTAGTTCTTATTGTTATTGTTATTTCTTATTGCTATTGTTATTTCTTATTGTTATTGTTATTTCTTATTGTTATTGTTATTTCTTATTGTTATTGTTATTTCTTATTCTATTGTTATTGTTATTCCTTATTGTTATTGTTATTTCTTATTGTTATTGTTATTTATTATTGTTATTGTTATTTCCTATTGTTATTGTTATTTCTTATTGTTATTTTTATTTCTTATTGTTATTGTTATTTCTTATTGTTATTGTTATTTCTTATTGTTATTGTTATTTCCTATTGTAATTGTTATTTCTTTTTGTTATTGTTATTACTTATTGTTATTGCTAATTCTTTTTGTTATTGTTATTTCTTATTGTTATTGTTATTGTTATTTCTTATTGTTATTGTTATCTCTTATTGGTATTGTTATTTCTTATTGTTATTGTTATTTCTTATTCTTATTGTTATTTTTATTTCTTATTGTTATTGTTATTTCTTATTGTTATTGTTATTTCTTAATGTTATTGTTATTTCTTATTGTTATTGTTATTTCTTATTGTTATTGTTATTTCTTATTGTCATTGTTATTTCTTATTGTTATTGTTATTTCTTATTGTTATTGTTATTTCTTATTGTCATTGTTATTTCTTATTGTTATTGTTATTTCTTATTGTTATTGTTATTTCTTATTGTTATTGTTATTTCCTATTGTTATTGTTATTTCTTATTGTTATTGTTATTTATTATTGTTATTGTTATTTCTTATTGTTATTGTTATTTCTTAATGTTATTGTTAGTTTTTATTGTTATTGTTATTTCTTAATATTATTGTTATTTCTTATTGTTATTGTTATTTCTTATTGTTATTGTTATTTCTTATTGTTTTTGTTATTTCTTATTGATATTGTTATTTCTTATTGTTATTGTTATTTTTTTATTGTTATTGTTATTTCTTATTGTAATTGTTATTTCTTATTGTTATTGTTATTTCTTAATGTTATTGTTATTTCTTATTGTTATTGTTATTTCTTAATATTATTGTTATTTCTTTTTGTTATTGTTATTTCTTATTGTTATTGATATTTCTTATTGTTATTGTTATTTCTTATTGTTATTGATATTTCTTATTGTTATTGTTATTTCTTATTGTTATTGTTATTTCTTATTGTTATTCGTATTGTTCTTTCTTATTGTTATTGTTATTTCTTATTGTTATTGTTATTTCTTATTGTTATTGTTATTTGTTATTGTTATTGTTATTTCTTAATGTTATTATTATTTCTTAATATTATTGTTATTTCTTTTTGTTATTGTTATTTCTTATTGTTCTTTCTTATTGTTATTGTTATTTCTTATTGTTATTGATATTTCTTATTGTTATTGTTATTTCTTATTATTATTGTTATTTCTTATTGTTATTGTTATTTCTTATTGTTATTGTTATTTCCTATTGTTATTGTTATTTCTTATTGTTATTTATTATTGTTATTGTTATTTCTTATTGTGATTGTCATTTCTTATTGTTATTGTTATTTCTTAATGTTATTGTTATTTATTATTGTTATTGTTATTTTTTAATATTATTGTTATTTCTTATTGATATTGTTATTTCTTATTGTTATTGTTATTTCTTATTGTGATTGTTATTTCTTATTGTTATTGTTATTTCTTATTGTTATTGTTATTTCTTATTGTCATTGTTATTTCTTATTGTTAGTGTTATTTCTTATTGTTATTGTTATTTCTTATTGTTATTGTTATTTATTATTGTTATTGTTATTTCTTAATGTTATTGTTATTTCTTATTGTTATTGTTATTTCTTATTGTCATTGTTATTTCTTATTGTTAGTGTTATTTCTTATTGTTATTGTTATTTCTTATTGTTATTGTTATTTCTTATTGTCATTGTTATTTCTTATTGTTATTGTTATTTCTTATTGTTATTGTTATTTATTATTGTTATTGTTATTTCTTAATATTATTGTTATTTCTTATTGTTATTGTCATTTATTATTGTTCTTTCTTATTGTTATTGTTATTTCTTATTGGTATTGTTATTTCTTATTGTTAATGTTATTTCTTATTGTTATTGTTATTTTTTATTGTTATTGTTAGTTCTTATTGTTATTGTTATTTCTTATTGTGATTGTTATTGTTATTTCTTATTGTTATTGTTATTTCTTATGGTTATTGTTATTTCTTATGGTTATTGTTATTTATTATTGTTATTGTTATTTCTTAATTTTATTGTTATTTCTTATTGTTATTGTTATTTCTTATTGTTATTGTTATTTCTTATAGTTATTGTTATTTCCTATTGTTATTGTTATTTCTTATTGTTATTGTTATTTCTTATTGTTATTGTTATTCGTATTGTTATTTCTTTTTGTTATTGTTATTTCTTATTGTTATTGTTATTCCTTATTGTTCTTTCTTATTGTTATTGTTATTTCTTATTGTTATTGATATTTCTTATTGTTATTGTTACTTCTTATTGTTATTGTTATTTCTTATTGTTATTGTTATTGTTATTTCTTATTGTTATTGTTATTTCTTATGGTTATTGTTATTTCTTATGGTTATTGTTATTTATTATTGTTATTGTTATTTCTTAATTTTATTGTTATTTCTTATTGTTATTGTTATTACTTATTGTTATTGTTATTTCTTTTTGTTATTGTTATTTCTTATTGTTATTGTTATTTCTTATTGTTATTGTTATTTCTTATTGTTATTGTTATTTCTTATTGTTATTGTTATTTCTTACTGTTATTGTTATTTCTAATTGTTATTGTTATTTCTTAGTGTTATTTTTATTTCTTATAGTTATTGTTATTTCTTATTGATATTGTTATTTCCTATTGTTATTGTTATTTATTATTGTTATTGTTATTTCGTATTGTTATTGTTATTTCTTATTATTATTGTTATTTCTTATTGATAGTGTTATTTCTTATTGTTATTGTTATTTCTTATTGTTATTGTTATTTCTTATTGTTATTTCTTATTGTTATTGTTATTTCTTATTGTTATTGTTATTTATTATTGTTATTGTTATTTCCCATTGTTATTGTTATTTCTTATTGTTATTGTTATTGTTATTTCTTATTGTTATTGTTATTTCTTATTGTTATTGTTATTTCTTAATGTTATTGTTATTTATTATTGTTATTGTTATTTCTTAATTTTATTGTTATTTCTTATTGTTATTGTTATTTCGTCTTGTTATTGTTATTTCTTATTGTTATTGTTATTTCCTATTTTTATTGTTACTTCTTTTTGTTATTGTTATTACTTATTGTTATTGTTATTTCTTTTTGTTATTGTTATTTCTTATTGTTATTGTTATTTCTTATTGATATTCTTATTTCCTATTGTTATTGTTATTTATTATTGTTATTGTTATTTCTTATTGTTATTGTTATTTCATATTGTTATTGTTATTTCTTATTATTATTGTTATTTCTTATTGTTAGTGTTATTTCTTATTGTTATTGTTATTTCTTATTTTTATTTCTTATTGTTATTGTTATTTATTATTGTTATTGTTATTTCCTATTGTTATTGTTATTTCTTATTGTTATTGTTATTTTTTATTGTTATTGTTATTGTTATTTCTTATTGTCATTGTTATTTCTTATTGTTATTGTTATTTCTTATTGTTATTGTTATTTCTTATAGTTATTGTTATTTCTTATTGCTATTGTTATATCTTAATGTTATTGTTATTTCTTAATATTATTGTTATTTCTTATTGTTATTGTTATTTCTTATTGTTCTTTCTTATTGTTATTGTTATTTCTTATTGTTATTGTTATTTCTTATTGTTATTGTTATTTCTTATTGTTATTGTTATTTCTTATTGTTATTCGTATTGTTATTTCTTATTGTTATTGTTATTTCTTATTGTTATTGTTATTTCTTAATGTTATTGTTATTTCTTATTGTTATTGTTATTTTTTATTGTTATTGTTATTTCTTATTGTTATTGTTATTGTTATTTCTTATTGTTATTGTTATTGTTATTCCTTATTGTTATTGTTATTTCTTATTGTTATTGTTATTTCTTATTGTTATTGTTATTTCTTATTGTTATTGTTATTTTTTATAGTTATTGTTATTTCTTATTGTTAGTGTTATTTCTTATTGTTATTGTTATTTCTTATTGTTATTGTTATTTCTTATTGTTATTGTTATTTCTTATTGTTATTGTTATTTCTTATTGTTATTTCTTATTGTTATTGTTATTTCTTATTGTTATTGTTATTTCTTAATGTTATTGTTATTTCTTATTGTTATTGTTATTTCTTTTTGTTATTGAGATTTCTTATTGTTATTGTTATTACTTATTGTTCTTTCTTATTGTTATTGTTATTTCTTATTGTTATTTTTATTTCTTATTGTTATTGTTATTTCTTATTGTTATTGTTATTTCTTATTGTTATTGTTATTTCCTATTGTTATTGTTATTTCTTTTCGTTATTGTTATTACTTATTGTTATTGTTATTTCTTTTTGTTATTGTTATTTCTTATTGTTATTGTTATTTCTTATTGTTATTGTTATTTCTTATTCTTATTGTTATTTCTTATTGTTGTTGTTATTTCTTATTGTTATTGTTATTTCTTATAGTTATTGTTATTTCTTATTATTAGTGTTATTTCTTATTGTTACTGTTATTTCTTATTGTTATTGTTATTTCTTATTGTTATGGTTATTTCTTATTCTTATTGTTGTTTCTTATTGTTATTGTTATATATATATACAATAATCTTTATTAGGACACATTTACAATACATAATAACATTTAACATACAGATAAATAAATGGTGTTAGTCCGTCAGGGCTATAGACCTGAGGTCTTTCAGCCCTGTTATTGTTATTTCTTATTGTTATTGTTATTTCTTATAGTTATTGTTATTTCTTATTGTTATTGTTATTTCTTATTGGTATTGTTATTTCCTATTGTTATTGTTATTTATTATTGTTATTGTTATTTCTTATTGTTATTGTTATTTCATATTGTTATTGTTATTTCCTATTATTATTGTTATTTCTTATTGTTAGTGTTATTTCTTATTGTTATTGTTATTTCTTATTGTTATTGTTATTTATTATTGTTATTGTTATATCCTATTGTTATTGTTATTTCTTATTGTTATTGTTATTTCTTATTGTTATTGTTATTGTTATTTCTTATTGTTATTGTTATTGTTATTTCTTATTGTTATTGTTATTTCTTATTGTTATTGTTATTTCTTATTGTTATTGTTATTTCTTATAGTTATTGTTATTTTTTTATTGTTAGTGTTATTTCTTATTGTTATTGTTATTTCTTATTGTTATTGTTATTTCTTATTGTTATTGTTATTTCCTATTGTTATTGTTATTTCTTATTGTTATTGTTATTTCTTATTGTTATTGTTATTTCTTAATGTTATTGTTATTTCTTATTGTTATTGTTATTTCTTTTTGTTATTGATATTTCTTATTGTTATTGTTATTTCTTATTGTTCTTTCTTATTGTTATTGTTATTTCTTATTGTTATTGTTATTTCTTATTGTTATTGTTATTTCTTATTGTTATTGTTATTTCTTATTGTTATTGTTATTTCCTATTGTTATTGTTATTTCTTATTGTTATTTTTATTTCTTTTTGTTATTGTTATTACTTATTGTTATTGTTATTTCTTTTTGTTATTGTTATTTCTTATTGTTATTGTTATTTCTTATTGTTATTGTTATTTCTTATTGTTATTGTTATTTCTTATTGTTATTGTTATTTCTTATTGTTATTGTTATTTCTTATTGTTATTGTTATTTCCTATTGTTATTGTTATTTCTTATTGTTATTGTTATTTCTTATTGTTATTGTTATTTCTTATTGTTATTGTTATTTCTTAATGTTATTGTTATTTCTTATTGTTATTGTTATTTCTTGATGTTATTGTTATTTCTTATTGTTATTGTTATTTCTTATTGTTATTGTTATTTCTTATTGTTATTGTTATTTCTTATTGTTATTGTTATTTCTTATTGTATTGTTATTGTTATTCCTTATTGTTATTGTTATTTCTTATTGTTATTGTTATTTATTATTGTTATTGTTATTTCCTATTGTTATTGTTATTTCTTATTGTTATTTTTATTTCTTATTGTTATTGTTATTTCTTATTGTTATAGTTATTTCTTATTGTTATTGTTATTTCTTATTGTTATTGTTATTTCCTATTGTAATTGTTATTTCTTTTTCTTATTGTTATTACTTATTGTTATTGTTATTTCTTTTTGTTATTGTTATTTCTTATTGTTATTGTTATTGTTATTTCTTATTGTTATTGTTATTTCTTATTGTTATTGTTATTTCTTATTCTTATTGTTATTTCTTATTCTTATTTTTATTTCTTATTGTTATTGTTATTTCTTATTGTTATTGTTATTTCTTATTGTTATTGTTATTTCTTATAGTTATTGTTATTTCTTATTGTTAGTGTTATTTCTTATTGTTATTGTTATTTCTTATTGTTATTGTTATTTCTTATTGTTATTGTTATTTATTATTGTTATTGTTATTTCTTATTGTTCTTTCTTATTGTTATTGTTATTTCTTATTGTTATTGTTATTTCTTATTGTTATTGTTATTTCTTATTGTTATTGTTATTTTCTATTGTTATTGTTATTTCTTTTTGTTATTGTTATTACGTATTGTTAGTGTTATTTTTTTTGTTATTGTTATTTCTTATTGTTATTGTTATTTCTTATTCTTATTGTTATTGTTATTTCTTATTGTTATTGTTATTTCTTATTGTTATTGTTATTTCCTATTGTTATTGTTATTTCTTATTGTTATTGTTATTTCTTATTGTTATTGTTATTTCTTATTGTTATTTCTTATTGTTATTGTTATTGTTATTTCTTATTGTTATTGTTATTTCTTATTGTTATTCGTATTGTTATTTATTATTGTTATTGTTATTTCTTATTATTATTGTTATTTCTTATTGTTATTGTTATTTCTTATTGTTATTGTTATTTTCTTAATGTTATTGTTATTTCTTATTGTTATTGTTATTTCTTAATATTATTGTTATTTCTTTTTGTTATTGTTATTTCTTATTGTTCTTTCTTATTGTTATTGTTATTTCTTATTGTTATTGTTATTTCTTATTGTTATTGTTATTTATTATTGTTATTGTTATTTCCTATTGTAATTGTTATTTCTCTTTGTTATTGTTATTACTTATTGTTATTGTTATTTCTTTTTGTTATTGTTATTTCTTTTTGTTATTGTTATTTCTTATTGTTATTGTTATTTCTTATTGTTATTGTTATTTATTATTGTTATTGTTATTTCCTATTGTTATTGTTATTTCTTATTGTTATTGTTATTTTTTATTGTTATTGTTATTTCTTTTTGTTATTGTTATTTCTTATTGTTATTGTTATTTTTTATTGTTACTGTTATTTCTTATTGTTATTGTTATTTCTTATTGTTATTGTTATTTCTTATTGTTATTGTTATTGTTATTTCTTTTGTTATTGTTATTGTTATTTCCTATTGTTATTGTTATTTCTTTTTGTTATTGTTATTTCTTTTTGTTATTGTTATTTCTTATTGTTATTGTTATTTTTTATTGTAACTGTTATTTCTTATTGTTATTGTTATTTCTTATTGTTATTGTTATTTCTTATTGTTATTGTTATTTCTTATTGTTATTGTTATTTCTTATTGTTATTGTTATTTCTTATTGTTATTGTTATTTCCTATTGTTATTGTTATTCTTTTTGTTATTGTTATTTCTTATTGTTATTGTTATTTCTTATTGGTATTGTTATTGTTCTTTCTTATTGTTATTGTTATTGTTATTCCTTATTGTTATTGTTATTTCTTATTGTTATTGTTATTTCTTATTGTTATTGTTATTTTTTATAGTTATTGTTATTTCTTATTGTTAGTGTTATTTCTTATTGTTATTGTTATTTCTTATTGTTATTGTTATTTCTTATTATTATTGTTATTTCTTATTGTTATTGTTATTTCTTATTGTTATTGTTATTTCCTATTGTTATTGTTATTTCTTATTGTTATTGTTATTTCTTATTGTTATTGTTATTTCTTATTGTTATTGTTATTCGTATTGTTATTTCTTATTGTTATTGTTATTTCTTATTGTTATTGTTATTTCTTAATGTTATTGTTATTTCTTATTGTTATTGTTATTTCTTATTGTTATTGTTATTTCATATTGTTATTGTTATTTCTTATTGTTATTGTTATTTCTTATTGTTATTGTTATTTCTTATTGTTATTTTTATTTCCTATTGTTATTGTTATTTCTTTTTGTTATTGTTATTTCTTATTGGTATTGTTATTGTTCTTTCTTATTGTTATTGTTATTGTTATTCCTTATTGTTATTGTTATTTCTTATTGTTATTGTTATTTCTTATTGTTATTGTTATTTCTTATTGTTATTGTTATTTTTTATAGTTATTGTTATTTCTTATTGTTAGTGTTATTTCTTATTGTTATTGTTATTTCTTATTGTTATTGTTATTTCTTATTGTTATTGTTATTTCTTATTGTTATTGTTATTTCTTATTGTTATTGTTATTTCCTATTGTTATTGTTATTTCTTATTGTTATTGTTATTTCTTATTGTTATTGTTATTTCTTATTGTTATTGTTATTTCTTAATGTTATTGTTATTTCTTTTTGTTATTGAGATTTCTTATTGTTATTGTTATTACTTATTGTTCTTTCTTATTGTTATTGTTATTTCTTATTGTTATTTTTATTTCTTATTTTTATTGTTATTTCTTATTGTTATTGTTATTTCTTATTGTTATTGTTATTTCCTATTGTTATTGTTATTTCTTTTCGTTATTGTTATTACTTATTGTTATTTCTTTTTGTTATTGTTATTTCTTATTGTTATTGTTATTTCTTATTGTTATTGTTATTTCTTATTCTTATTGTTATTTCTTATTGTTGTTGTTATTTCTTATTGTTATTGTTATTTCTTATAGTTATTGTTATTTCTTATTATTAGTGTTATTTCTTATTGTTACTGTTATTTCTTATTGTTATTGTTATTTCTTATTGTTATTGTTATTTCTTATTCTTATTGTTGTTTCTTATTGTTATTGTTATATATATATACAATAATCTTTATTAGGACACATTTACAATACATAATAACATTTAACATACAGATAAATAAATGGTGTTAGTCCGTCAGGGCTATAGACCTGAGGTCTTTCAGCCCTGTTATTGTTATTTCTTATTGTTATTGTTATTTCTTATAGTTATTGTTATTTCTTATTGTTATTGTTATTTCTTATTGGTATTGTTATTTCCTATTGTTATTGTTATTTATTATTGTTATTGTTATTTCTTATTGTTATTGTTATTTCATATTGTTATTTCCTATTATTATTGTTATTTCTTATTGTTAGTGTTATTTCTTATTGTTATTGTTATTTCTTATTGTTATTGTTATTTATTATTGTTATTGTTATATCCTATTGTTATTGTTATTTCTTATTGTTATTGTTATTGTTATTTCTTATTGTTATTGTTATTGCTATTTGTTATTGTTATTGTTATTTCTTATTGTTATTGTTATTTCTTATTGTTATTGTTATTTCTTATTGTTATTGTTATTTCTTATAGTTATTGTTATTTTTTATTGTTAGTGTTATTTCTTATTGTTATTGTTATTTCTTATTGTTATTGTTATTTCTTATTGTTATTGTTATTTCCTATTGTTATTGTTATTTCTTATTGTTATTGTTATTTCTTATTGTTATTGTTATTTCTTAATGTTATTGTTATTTCTTATTGTTATTGTTATTTCTTTTTGTTATTGATATTTCTTATTGTTATTGTTATTTCTTATTGTTCTTTCTTATTGTTATTGTTATTTCTTATTGTTATTGTTATTTCTTATTGTTATTGTTATTTCTTATTGTTATTGTTATTTCTTATTGTTATTGTTATTTCCTATTGTTATTGTTATTTCTTATTGTTATTTTTATTTCTTTTTGTTATTGTTATTACTTATTGTTATTGTTATTTCTTTTTGTTATTGTTATTTCTTATTGTTATTGTTATTTCTTATTGTTATTGTTATTTCTTATTGTTATTGTTATTTCTTATTGTTATTGTTATTTCTTATTGTTATTGTTATTTCTTATTGTTATTGTTATTTCCTATTGTTATTGTTATTTCTTATTGTTATTGTTATTTCTTATTGTTATTGTTATTTCTTATTGTTATTTCTTATTGTTATTGTTATTTCTTATTGTTATTGTTATTTCTTAATGTTATTGTTATTTCTTATTGTTATTGTTATTTCTTGATGTTATTGTTATTTCTTATTGTTATTGTTATTTCTTATTATTATTGTTATTTCTTATTGTTATTTCTTAATGTTATTGTTATTTCTTATTGTTATTGTTGTTTCTTATTGTTATTGTTATTTCTTATTGTTATTGTTATTTATTATTGCTATTGTTATTTCTTAATATTATTGTTATTTCTTATTGTTATTGTTATTTCTTATTGTTATTCGTATTGTTATTTCTTATTGTTATTGTTATTTCTTATTGTCATTGTTATTTCTTATTGTTATTGTTATTTCTTATTGTTATTGTTATATCTTATTGTTATTGTTATTTCTTATTGTTATTGTTATTTCTTATTGTTATTGTTATTTCTTATTGTTATTGTTATTTCTTATTGTTATTGTTATTTCTTATTGTTATTGTTATTTCTTAATGTTATTGTTATTTGTTATTGTTATTGTTGTTTCTTATTGTTATTGTTATTTCTTATTGTTATTGTTATTTATTATTGTTATTGTTATTTCTTAATATTATTGTTATTTCTTATTGTTATTGTTATTTCTTATTGTTATTCGTATTGTTATTTCTTATTGTTATTGTTATTTCTTATTGTCATTGTTATTTCTTATTGTTATTGTTATTTCTTATTGTTATTGTTATTTGTTATTGTCATTGTTATTTCTTATTGTTATTGTTATTTCTTATTGTTATTGTTATTTCTTAATGTTATTGTTATTTATTATTGCTATTGTTATTTCTCAATATTATTGTTATTTCTTGTTGCTATTGTTATTTCTTATTGTTATTGTTATTTCTTATTGTTATTCTTATTTCTTATTGTTATTGTTATTTCCTATTGTTATTGTTACTTCTTTTTGTTATTGTTATTACTTACTGTTATTGTTATTTCTTATTGTTATAGTTATTTCTTATTGTTATTGTTATTGTTATTTCTTATTGTTATTGTTATTTCTTATTGTATTTGTTATTTCTTATAGTTATTGTTATTTCTTATTGTTATATCTTATTGTTATTGTTATTTCTTATTGATATTGTTATTTCTTATTGTTATTGTTATTTCTTATTGTTATTGTTATTTCATATTGTTATTGTTATTTCTTATTGTTATTGTTATTTCTTATTATTATTGTTATTTCTTATTGTTAGTGTTATTTCTTATTGTTATTGTTATTTCTTATTGTTATTGTTATTTCCTATGTTATTGTTATTTCTTATTGTTATTGTTATTTCTTCTTGTTATTGTTATTTCTTATTGTTATTGTTATTTCTTATTGTTATTGTTATTTCTTATTGTTATTGTTATTTCTTATTGCTATTGTTATATCTTAATGTTATTGTTATTTCTTAATATTATTGTTATTTCTTATTGTTATTGTTATTTCTTATTGTTCTTTCTTATTGTTATTGTTATTTCTTATTGTTATTGTTATTACTTATTGTTATTGTTATTTCTTATTGTTATTGTTATTTCCTATTGTTATTGTTATTTCTTTTTGTTATTGTTATTACTTATTGTTATTGTTATTTCTTTTTGTTATTGTTATTTCTTATTGTTATTGTTATTGTTATTTCTTATTGTTATTGTTATTTCTCATTGTTATTGTTATTTCCTATTGTTATTGTTATTTCGTTTTGTTATTGTTATTTCCTATTGTTCTTTCTTATTGTTATTGTTATTTCTTATTGTTATTGTTATTTCTTATTGTTATTGTTATTTCCTATTGTTATTGTTATTACTTATTGTTATTGTTATTTCTTTTTCTTATTGTTATTGTTATTGTTATTTCTTATTGTTATTGTTATTTATTATTGTTATTGTTATTTCCTATTGTTATTGTTATTTCTTATTGTTATTGTTATTTCTTATTGTTATTGTTATTTCTTATTGTGTTTGTTATTTCTTATAGTTATTGTTATTTCTTATAGTTATTGTTATTTCTAATTGTTATTGTTATTTCTTATTGATATTGTTATTTCCTATTGTTATTGTTATTTATTATTGTTATTGTTATTTCTTATTGTTATTGTTATTTCATATTGTTATTGTTATTTCTTATTGTTATTGTTATTTCTTATTATTATTGTTATTTCTTATTGTTAATGTTATTTCTTATTGTTATTGTTATTTCTTATTGTTATTGTTATTTCTTATTGTTATTGTTATTTCTTATTGTTATTGTTATTTCTTTTTGTTATTGTTATTTCTTATTGTTTTTGTTATTTATTATTGTTATTGTTATTTCCTATTGTTATTGTTATTTCTTATTGTTATTGTTATTTCTTATTGTTATTGTTATTTCTTATTGTTATTTTTATTTCTTAGTGTTATTGTTATTTCTTATTGTTATTGTTATTTCTTATTGTTATTGTTATTTCTTATTGTTATTGTTATTTCTTATAGTTATTGTTATTTCTTATTGTTAGTGTTATTTCTTATTGTTATTGTTATTTCTTATTGTTATTATTATTTCTTATTGTTATTGTTATTTATTATTGTTATTGTTATTTCCTATTGTTATTGTTATTTCTTATTGTTCTTTCTTATTGTTATTGTTATTTCTTATTGTTATTGTTATTTCTTATTGTTATTGTTATTACTTATTGTTATTGTTATTTCCTATTGTTATTGTTATTTCCTATTGTTATTGTTATTTCTTTTTGTTATTGTTATTACGTATTGTTATTGTTATTTCTTTTTGTTATTGTTATTTCTTATTGTTATTGTTATTGTTATTTCTTATTGTTATTGTTATTTCTTATTGTTATTGTTATTTCCTATTGTTATTGTTATTTCTTATTGTTATTGTTATTTCTTATTGTTATTGTTATTTCTTATTGTTATTCGTATTGTTATTTCTTATTGTTATTGTTATTTCTTATTATTATTGTTATTTCTTATTGTTATTGCTCTTTCTTATTGTTATTGTTATTTCTTATTGTTATTGTTATTTCTTATTGTTATTGTTATTTCTTATTGTTATTGTTATTTCCTATTGTAATTGTTATTTCTTTTTGTTATTGTTATTACTTATTGTTATTGTTATTTCTTTTTGTTATTGTTATTTCTTATTGTTATTGTTATTGTTATTTCTTATTGTTATAGTTATTTCTTATTGTTATTGTTATTTCTTATTGTTATTGTTATTTCCTATTGTTATTGTTATTGTTATTTCTTATTGTTACTTCCTATTGTTATTGTTATTTCTTTTTGTTATTGTTATTTCTTATTGTTATTGTTATTGTTATTTTTTTTGTTACTGTTATTTCTTATTGTTATTGTTATTGTTATTTCTTATTGTTATTGTTATTTCTTATTGTTATTGTTATTTCCTATTGTTATTCTTATTTCTTTTTGTTATTGTTATTTCTTATTGTTATTGTTATTTCTTATTGTTATTGTTATTGTTATTCCTTATTGTTATTGTTATTTCTTATTGTTATTGTTATTTCTTATTGTTATTGTTATTTCCTATTGTTATTGTTATTTCTTTTTGTTATTGTTAGTTCTTATTGTTATTGTTATTTCTTATTGCTATTGTTATTTCTTATTGTTATTGTTATTTCTTATTGTTATTGTTATTTCTTATTGTTATTGTTATTTCTTATTGGTATTGTTATTTCTTATTCTATTGTTATTGTTATTCTTTATTGTTATTGTTATTTCTTATTGTTATTGTTATTTATTATTGTTATTGTTATTTCCTATTGTTATTGTTATTTCTTATTGTTATTTTTATTTCTTATTGTTATTGTTATTTCTTATTGTTATTGTTATTTCCTATTGTAATTGTTATTTCTTTTTGTTATTGTTATTACTTATTGTTCTTTCTTATTGTTATTGTTATTTCTTATTGTTATTTTTATTTCTTATTTTTATTGTTATTTCTTATTGTTATTGTTATTTCTTATTGTTATTGTTATTTCCTATTGTTATTGTTATTTCTTTTCGTTATTGTTATTACTTATTGTTATTGTTATTTCTTTTTGTTATTGTTATTTCTTAGTGTTATTGTTATTTCTTATTGTTATTGTTATTTCTTATTCTTATTGTTATTTCTTATTGTTGTTGTTATTTCTTATTGTTATTGTTATTTCTTATAGTTATTGTTATTTCTTATTATTAGTGTTATTTCTTATTGTTATTGTTATTTCTTATTGTTATTGTTATTTCTTATTGTTATTGTTATTTCTTATTCTTATTGTTGTTTCTTATTGTTATTGTTATATATATATACAATAATCTTTATTAGGACACATTTACAATACATAATAACATTTAACATACAGATAAATAAATGGTGTTAGTCCGTCAGGGCTATAGACCTGAGGTCTTTCAGCCCTGTTATTGTTATTTCTTATTGTTATTGTTATTTCTTATTGTTATTGTTATTTCTTATTGTTATTGTTATTTCTTATTATTATTGTTATTTCTTATTGTTATTGTTATTTCTTATAGTTATTGTTATTTCTTATTGTTATTGTTATTTCTTATTGGTATTGTTATTTCCTATTGTTATTGTTATTTATTATTGTTATTATTATTTCTTATTGTTATTGTTATTTCATATTGTTATTGTTATTTCCTATTATTATTGTTATTTCTTATTGTTAGTGTTATTTCTTATTGTTATTGTTATTTCTTATTATTATTGTTATTTCTTATTGTTATTGTTATTTATTATTGTTATTGTTATATCCTATTGTTATTGTTATTTCTTATTGTTATTGTTATTTCTTATTGTTATTGTTATTTCTTATTGTTATTGTTATTGTTATTTCTTATTGTTATTGTTATTGTTATTTCTTATTGTTATTGTTATTTCTTATTGTTATTGTTATTTCTTATTGTTATTGTTATTTCTTATTGTTATTGTTATTTCTTATAGTTATTGTTATTTTTTATTGTTAGTGTTATTTCTTATTGTTATTGTTATTTCTTATTGTTATTGTTATTTCTTATTGTTATTGTTATTTCCTATTGTTATTGTTATTTCTTATTGTTATTGTTATTTCTTATTGTTATTGTTATTTCTTAATGTTATTGTTATTTCTTATTGTTATTGTTATTTCTTTTTGTTATTGATATTTCTTATTGTTATTGTTATTTCTTATTGTTCTTTCTTATTGTTATTGTTATTTCTTATTGTTATTGTTATTTCTTATTGTTGTTGTTATTTCTTATTGTTATTGTTATTTCTTATTGTTATTGTTATTTCTTATTGTTATTGTTATTTCTTATTGTTATTGTTATTTCTTATTGTTATTGTTATTTCTTATTGTTATTGTTATTTCCTATTGTTATTGTTATTTCTTATTGTTATTGTTATTTCTTATTGTTATTTCTTATTGTTATTGTTATTTCTTATTGTTATTGTTATTTCTTAATGTTATTGTTATTTCTTATTGTTATTGTTATTTCTTATTGTTATTGTTATTTCTTATTGTTATTGTTGTTTCTTATTGTTATTGTTATTTCTTATTGTTATTGTTATTTTTTATTGTTATTGTTATTTCTTAATATTATTGTTATTTCTTATTGTTATTGTTATTTCTTATTGTTATTCGTATTGTTATTTCTTATTGTTATTGTTATTTCTTGATGTTATTGTTATTTCTTATTGTTATTGTTATTTCTTATTGTTATTGTTATTTCTTATTGTTATTGTTATATCTTATTGTTATTGTTATTGTTATTTCTTATTGTTATTGTTATTTCCTATTGTTATTGTTATTTCTTATTGTTATTGTTATTTCTTATTGTTATTGTTATTTCTTATTGTTATTATTATTTCTTATTGTTATTGTTATTTCTTAATGTTATTGTTATTTCTTATTGTTATTGTTATTTCTTATTGTTATTGTTATTTCTTAATATTATTGTTTTTTCTTATTGTTATTGTTATTTCTTATTGTCATTGTTATTTCTTATTGTTATTGTTATTTCTTATTGTTTTTGTTATTTCTTATTGATATTGTTATTTCTTATTGTTATTGTTATTTTTTTATTGTTATTGTTATTTCTTATTGTTATTGTTATTTCTTATTGTTATTGTTATTTTTTATTGTTATTGTTATTTCTTATTGTAATTGTTATTTCTTATTGTTATTGTTATTTCTTATTGTCATTGTTATTTCTTATTGTCATTGTTATTTCTTATTGTTATTGTTATTTCTTATTGTTATTGTTATTTCTTATTGTTTTTGTTATTTCTTATTGATATTGTTATTTCTTATTGTTATTGTTATTTTTTTATTGTTATTGTTATTTCTTATTGTTATTGTTATTTCTTATTGTTATTGTTATTTTTTATTGTTATTGTTATTTCTTATTGTAATTGTTATTTCTTACTGTTATTGTTATTTCTTATTGTCATTGTTATTTCTTATTGTTATTGTTATTTCTTATTGTTATTGTTATTTCTTATTGTCATTGTTATTTCTTATTGTTATTGTTATTTCTTATTGTTATTGTTATTTCTTAATGTTATTGTTATTTATTATTGCTATTGTTATTTCTCAATATTATTGTTATTTCTTGTTGCTATTGTTATTTCTTATTGTTATTGTTATTTCTTATTGTTATTCTTTTTTCTTATTGTTATTGTTATTTCCTATTGTTATTGTTACTTCTTTTTGTTATTGTTATTACTTACTGTTATTGTTATTTCTTATTGTTATAGTTATTTCTTATTGTTATTGTTATTTCTTATTGTTATTGTTATTGTTATTTCTTATTGTTATTGTTATTTCTTATTGTTATTGTTATTTCTTATTGTATTTGTTATTTCTTATTGTTATATCTTATTGTTATTGTTATTTCTTATTGATATTGTTATTTCTTATTGTTATTGTTATTTCTTATTGTTATTGTTATTTCATATTGTTATTGTTATTTCTTATTGTTATTGTTATTTCTTATTATTATTGTTATTTCTTATTGTTAGTGTTATTTCTTATTGTTATTGTTATTTCTTATTGTTATTTCTTATTGTTATTGTTATTTCCTATGTTATTGTTATTTCTTATTGTTATTGTTATTTCTTCTTGTTATTGTTATTTCTTATTGTTATTGTTATTTCTTATTGTTATTGTTATTGTTATTTCTTATTGTTATTGTTATTTCTTATTATTATTGTTATTTCTTATAGTTATTGTTATTTCTTATTGTTAGTGTTATTTCTTATTGTTATTGTTATTTCTTATTGTTATTGTTATTTTTTATTGTTATTGTTATTTCTTATTGTTATTGTTATTTCTTATTGTTATTGTTATTTATTATTGTTATTGTTATTTCCTATTGTTATTGTTATTTCTTATTGTTATTGTTATTTCTTATTGTTATTGTTATTTCTTATTGTTATTGTTATTTCTTATTGCTATTGTTATATCTTAATGTTATTGTTATTTCTTAATATTATTGTTATTTCTTATTGTTATTGTTATTTCTTATTGTTCTTTCTTATTGTTATTGTTATTTCTTATTGTTATTGTTATTTCTTATTGTTATTGTTATTTCTTATTGTTATTGTTATTTCCTATTGTTATTGTTATTTCTTTTTGTTATTGTTATTACTTATTGTTATTGTTATTTCTTTTTGTTATTGTTATTTCTTATTGTTATTGTTATTGTTATTTCTTATTGTTATTGTTATTTCTCATTGTTATTGTTATTTCCTATTGTTATTGTTATTTCTTATTGTTATTGTTATTTCGTTTTGTTATTGTTATTTCTTATTGTTCTTTCTTATTGTTATTGTTATTTCTTATTGTTATTTCTTATTGTTATTGTTATTTCCTATTGTTATTGTTATTTCTTTTTGTTATTGTTATTACTTATTGTTATTGTTATTTCTTTTTCTTATTGTTATTGTTATTGTTATTTCTTATTGTTATTGTTATTTCTTATTGTTATTGTTATTTATTATTGTTATTGTTATTTCCTATTGTTATTGTTATTTCTTATTGTTATTTCTTATTGTTATTGTTATTTCTTATTGTTATTGTTATTACTTTCCCTATACACGTTGTATATAGGGGGAGTATTGTTTTCGTGATTTTTTTTTGAAAAATTTTTTTTGCGGAAATATCCGTTTTGGGATCCCCTGAACCCAAAACACTAATTTCTAGAAAAAAAATTTCTGTGTCTGTGTGTGTGTCTGTGTGTCTGTCTGTGTGTCTGTCGGTGGGCGCTGTATCTCAAAAACGAATAATCTGTTTGAGATGAAACTTCAAACTTAAGGTTTTATCGTTAAAAACTCGATCTGAAAAGCTTTTGGTAAACATTCATAAACCGGAAGTGGTTGTTTACTCGAGGCGTTTTTTTGTTTTTTCGTGATATTTTTCTAAATATGAAAATTTTTAATAAACGGTTCAAACAAAATTTAAAGGGAATGAAAAACTGAACAAGTTTTATTCGAACATGTTTTTCATAAAATTTTTAACTTTCGATAAAAAAAATAAAAATTGAAAATTTTGACATTTTTTGCCAATTGCTAATAAACTATTGGAGATAGATAAAATTCATATAACAAATGATTGTAGCGAATTCAAAAGTGCACAAATTATTAAGAACAACATTTTTGCGTAAACCTCATAGTTTTCGAGAAAAATATAGGGAAAGTACTATGATGGCCACATCACCATTTTTCTTATTGTTATTGTTATTTCTTATAGTTATTGTTATTTCTTATAGTTATTGTTATTTCTTATTGTTATTGTTATTTCTTTTTGATATTTTTATTTCTTATTGTTATTGTTATTTCTTATTGTTATTGTTATTTCTTATTGTTATTGTTATTTCTTATTGTTATTGTTATTTCCTATTGTTATTGTTATTTCTTTTTGTTATTGTTAGTTCTTATTGTTATTGTTATTTCTTATTGCTATTGTTATTTCTTATTGTTATTGTTATTTCTTATTGTTATTGTTATTTCTTATTGTTATTGTTATTTCTTATTCTATTGTTATTGTTATTCCTTATTGTTATTGTTATTTCTTATTGTTATTGTTATTTATTATTGTTATTGTTATTTCCTATTGTTATTGTTATTTCTTATTGTTATTTTTATTTCTTATTGTTATTGTTATTTCTTATTGTTATTGTTATTTCTTATTGTTATTGTTATTTCTTATTGTTATTGTTATTTCCTATTGTAATTGTTATTTCTTTTTGTTATTGTTATTACTTATTGTTATTGCTAATTCTTTTTGTTATTGTTATTTCTTATTGTTATTGTTATTGTTATTTCTTATTGTTATTGTTATCTCTTATTGGTATTGTTATTTCTTATTGTTATTGTTATTTCTTATTCTTATTGTTATTTTTATTTCTTATTGTTATTGTTATTTCTTATTGTTATTGTTATTTCTTAATGTTATTGTTATTTCTTATTGTTATTGTTATTTCTTATTGTTATTGTTATTTCTTATTGTCATTGTTATTTCTTATTGTTATTGTTATTTCTTATTGTTATTGTTATTTCTTATTGTCATTGTTATTTCTTATTGTTATTGTTATTTCTTATTGTTATTGTTATTTCTTATTGTTATTGTTATTTCCTATTGTTATTGTTATTTCTTATTGTTATTGTTATTTATTATTGTTATTGTTATTTCTTATTGTTATTGTTATTTCTTAATGTTATTGTTAGTTTTTATTGTTATTGTTATTTCTTAATATTATTGTTATTTCTTATTGTTATTGTTATTTCTTATTGTTATTGTTATTTCTTATTGTTTTTGTTATTTCTTATTGATATTGTTATTTCTTATTGTTATTGTTATTTTTTTATTGTTATTGTTATTTCTTATTGTAATTGTTATTTCTTATTGTTATTGTTATTTCTTAATGTTATTGTTATTTCTTATTGTTATTGTTATTTCTTAATATTATTGTTATTTCTTTTTGTTATTGTTATTTCTTATTGTTATTGATATTTCTTATTGTTATTGTTATTTCTTATTGTTATTGATATTTCTTATTGTTATTGTTATTTCTTATTGTTATTGTTATTTCTTATTGTTATTCGTATTGTTCTTTCTTATTGTTATTGTTATTTCTTATTGTTATTGTTATTTCTTATTGTTATTGTTATTTGTTATTGTTATTGTTATTTCTTAATGTTATTATTATTTCTTAATATTATTGTTATTTCTTTTTGTTATTGTTATTTCTTATTGTTCTTTCTTATTGTTATTGTTATTTCTTATTGTTATTGATATTTCTTATTGTTATTGTTATTTCTTATTGTTATTGTTATTTCTTATTGTTATTGTTATTTCTTATTGTTATTGTTATTTCCTATTGTTATTGTTATTTCTTATTGTTATTTATTATTGTTATTGTTATTTCTTATTGTGATTGTCATTTCTTATTGTTATTGTTATTTCTTAATGTTATTGTTATTTATTATTGTTATTGTTATTTTTTAATATTATTGTTATTTCTTATTGATATTGTTATTTCTTATTGTTATTGTTATTTCTTATTGTGATTGTTATTTCTTATTGTTATTGTTATTTCTTATTGTTATTGTTATTTCTTATTGTCATTGTTATTTCTTATTGTTAGTGTTATTTCTTATTGTTATTGTTATTTCTTATTGTTATTGTTATTTATTATTGTTATTGTTATTTCTTAATGTTATTGTTATTTCTTATTGTTATTGTTATTTCTTATTGTCATTGTTATTTCTTATTGTTAGTGTTATTTCTTATTGTTATTGTTATTTCTTATTGTTATTGTTATTTCTTATTGTCATTGTTATTTCTTATTGTTATTGTTATTTCTTATTGTTATTGTTATTTATTATTGTTATTGTTATTTCTTAATATTATTGTTATTTCTTATTGTTATTGTCATTTATTATTGTTCTTTCTTATTGTTATTGTTATTTCTTATTGGTATTGTTATTTCTTATTGTTAATGTTATTTCTTATTGTTATTGTTATTTTTTATTGTTATTGTTAGTTCTTATTGTTATTGTTATTTCTTATTGTGATTGTTATTTCTTATTGTTATTGTTATTTCTTAATGTTATTGTTATTTCTTATTGTTATTGTTATTTCTTATTGTTATTGTTATTTCTTATAGTTATTGTTATTTCCTATTGTTATTGTTATTTCTTATTGTTATTGTTATTTCTTATTGTTATTGTTATTCGTATTGTTATTTCTTTTTGTTATTGTTATTTCTTATTGTTATTGTTATTCCTTATTGTTCTTTCTTATTGTTATTGTTATTTCTTATTGTTATTGATATTTCTTATTGTTATTGTTACTTCTTATTGTTATTGTTATTTCTTATTGTTATTGTTATTGTTATTTCTTATTGTTATTGTTATTTCTTATGGTTATTGTTATTTCTTATGGTTATTGTTATTTATTATTGTTATTGTTATTTCTTAATTTTATTGTTATTTCTTATTGTTATTGTTATTACTTATTGTTATTGTTATTTCTTTTTGTTATTGTTATTTCTTATTGTTATTGTTATTTCTTATTGTTATTGTTATTTCTTATTGTTATTGTTATTTCTTATTGTTATTGTTATTTCTTACTGTTATTGTTATTTCTAATTGTTATTGTTATTTCTTAATACTATTGTTATTTCTTATTATTATTGTTATTTCTTATTGTTATTGTTATTTCTTATTGTTCTTTCTTTTTGTTATTGTTATTTCTTATTGTTATTGTTATTTCTTATTGTTTTTGTTATTTCTTATTGTTATTGTTATTTTTTTATTGTTTTTGTTATTTCTTATTGTTATTGTTATTTCTTATTGTTATTGTTATTTCTTATTGACATTGTTATTTCTTATTGTTATTGTTATTTCTTATTGTTATTGTTATTTCTTATTGTTATTGTTATTTCTTATTGTCATTGTTATTTCTTATTGTTATTGTTATTTCTTATTGTTATTGTTATTTATTATTGTTATTGCTATTTCTTAATGTTATTGTTATTTCTTATTGTTATTGTTATTTCTTAATATTATTGTTATTTCTTATTGTTATTGTTATTTCTTATTGTTCTTTCTTATTGTTATTGTTATTTCTTATTGTTATTGTTATTTCTTATTGTTATTGTTATTTCTTATTGTTATTGTTATTTTTTATTGTTATTGTTATTTCTTATTGTTTTTGTTATTTCTTATTGTTATTGCTATTTCTTATTGTTATTGTTATTTCTTATTGTTATTGTTATTTCTTATTGTTTTTGTTATTTCTTATTGTTATTGTTATTTCTTATTGTAATTGTTATTTCTTATAGTTATTGTTATTTCTTATTGATATTGTTATTTCCTATTGTTTTATTTTTTATTATTGTTATTGTTCTTTCTTATTGTTATTGTTATTTCATATTGTTATTGTTATTTCTTATTGTTATTGTTATTTCTTATTGTTATTGTTATTTCTTATTGTTATTGTTATTTCTTATTGTTATTGTTATTTATTATTGTTATTGTTATTTCCTATTGTTAATGTTATTTCTTATTGTTATTGTTATTTCTTATTGTTATTGTTATTGTTATTTATTATTGTTATTTCTTATTGTTATTTCTTATTGTTATTGTTATTACTTAATGTTATTGTTATTTCTTATTGTTATTGTTATTGTTATTTCTTATTGTTATTGTTATTTCTTATTGTTATTGTTATTTCTTAATGTTATTGTTATTTATTATTGTTATTGTTATTTCTTAATATTATTGTTATTGTTATTTCTTATTGTTATTGTTATTTCCTATTGTTATTGTTACTTCTTTTTGTTATTGTTGTTACTTATTGTTATTGTTATTTCTTTTTGTTATTGTTATTTCTTATTGTTATTGTTATTTCTTATTGTTATTGTTATTTCTTATTGTTATTGTTAGTTCTTATTGTTATTGTTATTTCTTATTGTTATTGTTATTTCTTATAGTTATTGTTATTTCTTATTGTTATTGTTATTTCTTATTGTTATTGTTATTTCTTATTGTTATTGTTATTTCTTATTGTTATTGTTATTTCTTATTGTTATTGTTATTTCTTAATGTTATTGTTATTTCTTATTGTTATTGTTATTTCTTAATATTATTGTTTTTTTTTGTTATTGTTATTTCTTATTGTTCTTTCTTATTGTTATTGTTATTTCTTATTGTTATTGTTATTTCTTATTGTTATTCGTATTGTTATTTCTTATTGTTATTGTTATTTCTTATTGTTATTGTTATTTCTTATTGTTATTGTTATTTCTTAATGTTATTGTTATTTCTTAATATTATTGTTATTTCTTTTTGTTACTGTTATTTCTTATTCTTATTGTTATTTCTTATTCTTATTAATATTTCTTATTGTTATTGTTATTTCTTATTGTTATTGTTATTTCTTATTGTTATTGTTATTTCTTATTGTTAGTGTTATTTCCTATTGTTATTGTTATTTATTATTGTTATTGTTATTTCTTATTGTGATTGTCATTTCTTATTGTTATTGTTATTTCTTAATGTTATTGTTATTTATTATTGTTATTGTTATTTCTTAATACTATTGTTATTTCTTATTATTATTGTTATTTCTTATTGTTATTGTTATTTCTTATTGTTCTTTCTTTTTGTTATTGTTATTTCTTATTGTTATTGTTATTTCTTATTGTTTTTGTTATTTCTTATTGTTATTGTTATTTTTTTATTGTTTTTGTTATTTCTTATTGTTATTGTTATTTCTTATTGTTATTGTTATTTCTTATTGACATTGTTATTTCTTATTGTTATTGTTATTTCTTATTGTTATTGTTATTTCTTATTGTTATTGTTATTTCTTATTGTCATTGTTATTTCTTATTGTTATTGTTATTTCTTATTGTTATTGTTATTTATTATTGTTATTGCTATTTTTTAATGTTATTGTTATTTCTTATTGTTATTGTTATTTCTTAATATTATTGTTATTTCTTATTGTTATTGTTATTTCTTATTGTTCTTTCTTATTGTTATTGTTATTTCTTATTGTTATTGTTATTTCTTATTGTTATTGTTATTTCTTATTGTTATTGTTATTTTTTATTGTTATTGTTATTTCTTATTGTTTTTGTTATTTCTTATTGTTATTGCTATTTCTTATTGTTATTGTTATTTCTTATTGTTATTGTTATTTCTTATTGTTTTTGTTATTTCTTATTGTTATTGTTATTTCTTATTGTAATTGTTATTTCTTATAGTTATTGTTATTTCTTATTGATATTGTTATTTCCTATTGTTTTATTTTTTATTATTGTTATTGTTCTTTCTTATTGTTATTGTTATTTCATATTGTTATTGTTATTTCTTATTGTTATTGTTATTTCTTATTGTTATTTCTTATTGTTATTGTTATTTCTTATTGTTATTGTTATTTCTTATTGTTATTGTTATTTATTATTGTTATTGTTATTTCCTATTGTTAATGTTATTTCTTATTGTTATTGTTATTTCTTATTGTTATTGTTATTGTTATTTATTATTGTTATTTCTTATTGTTATTTCTTATTGTTATTGTTATTACTTAATGTTATTGTTATTTCTTATTGTTATTGTTATTGTTATTTCTTATTGTTATTGTTATTTCTTATTGTTATTGTTATTTCTTAATGTTATTGTTATTTATTATTGTTATTGTTATTTCTTAATATTATTGTTATTGTTATTTCTTATTGTTATTGTTATTTCCTATTGTTATTGTTACTTCTTTTTGTTATTGTTGTTACTTATTGTTATTGTTATTTCTTTTTGTTATTGTTATTTCTTATTGTTATTGTTATTTCTTATTGTTATTGTTATTTCTTATTGTTATTGTTAGTTCTTATTGTTATTGTTATTTCTTATTGTTATTGTTATTTCTTATAGTTATTGTTATTTCTTATTGTTATTGTTATTTCTTATTGTTATTGTTATTTCTTATTGTTATTGTTATTTCTTATTGTTATTGTTATTTCTTATTGTTATTGTTATTTCTTATTGTTATTGTTATTTCTTATTGTTATTGTTATTTCTTATAGTTATTGTTATTTCTTATTGATATTGTTATTTCCTATTGTTATTGTTATTTATTATTGTTATTGTTATTTCTTATTGTTATTGTTATTTCATATTGTTATTGTTATTTCTTATTGTTATTGTTATTTCTTATTGATAGTGTTATTTCTTATTGTTATTGTTATTTCTTATTGTTATTGTTATTTCTTATTGCTATTGTTATTTATTTTTGTTATTGTTATTTCTTATTGTTATTGTTATTTCTTATAGTTATTGTTATTTCCTATTGTTATTGTTATTTCTTATTGTTATTGTTATTTCTTATTGTTATTGTTATTCGTATTGTTATTTCTTATTGTTATTGTTATTTCTTATTGTTATTGTTATTTCTTATTGTTATTGTTATTTCTTATTGTTATTGTTATTTCCTATTGTTATTGTTATTTCTTATTGTTATTGTTATTTATTATTGTTATTGTTATTTCTTATTGTGATTGTCATTTCTTATTGTTATTGTTATTTCTTAATGTTATTGTTATTTTTTATTGTTATTGTTATTTCTTAATATTATTGTTATTTCTTATTGTTATTGTTATTTCTTATTGTTTTTGTTATTTCTTATTGATATTGTTATTTCTTATTGTTATTGTTATTTTTTTATTGTTATTGTTATTTCTTATTGTAATTGTTATTTCTTATTGTTATTGTTATTTCCTATTGTTATTGTTATTTCTTATTGTTATTGTTATTTATTATTGTTATTGTTATTTCTTATTGTGATTGTCATTTCTTATTGTTATTGTTATTTCTTAATGTTATTGTTATTTTTTATTGTTATTATTATTTCTTAATATTATTGTTATTTCTTATTGTTATTGTTATTTCTTATTGTTATTTCTTATTGTTATTGTTATTTCTTATTGTTATTGTTATTTCTTATTGTTTTTGTTATTTCTTATTGATATTGTAATTTCTTATTGTTATTGTTATTTTTTTATTGTTATTGTTATTTCTTATTGTAATTGTTATTTCTTATTGTTATTGTTATTTCTTATTGTTATTGTTATTTCTTAATGTTATTGTTATTTCTTATTGTTATTGTTATTTCTTAATATTATTGTTTTTTTTTGTTATTGTTATTTCTTATTGTTCTTTCTTATTGTTATTGTTATTTCTTATTGTTATTGTTATTTCTTATTGTTATTCGTATTGTTATTTCTTATTGTTATTGTTATTTCTTATTGTTATTGTTATTTCTTATTGTTATTGTTATTTCTTAATGTTATTGTTATTTCTTAATATTATTGTTATTTCTTTTTGTTACTGTTATTTCTTATTGTTATTGTTATTTCTTATTGTTATTAATATTTCTTATTGTTATTGTTATTTCTTATTGTTATTGTTATTTCTTATTGTTATTGTTATTTCTTATTGTTATTGTTATTTCTTATTGTTATTGTTATTTCCTATTGTTATTGTTATTTCTTATTGTTATTGTTATTTATTATTGTTATTGTTATTTCTTATTGTGATTGTCATTTCTTATTGTTATTGTTATTTATTATTGTTATTGTTATTTCTTAATACTATTGTTATTTCTTATTGTTATTGTTATTTCTTATTGTTCTTTCTTTTTGTTATTGTTATTTCTTATTGTTATTGTTATTTCTTATTGTTTTTGTTATTTCTTATTGTTATTGTTATTTTTTTATGGTTTTTGTTATTTCTTATTGTTATTGTTATTTCTTATTGTTATTGTTATTTCTTATTGTTATTGTTATTTCTTATTGACATTGTTATTTCTTATTGTTATTGTTATTTCTTATTGTTATTGTTATTTCTTATTGTTATTGTTATTTATTATTGTTATTGCTATTTCTTAATGTTATTGTTATTTCTTATTGATATTGTTATTTCTTAATATTATTGTTATTTCTTATTGTTATTGTTATTTCTTATTGTTCTTTCTTATTGTTATTGTTATTTCTTATTGTTATTGTTATTTCTTATTGTTATTGTTATTTCTTATTGTTATTGTTATTTTTTATTGTTATTGTTATTTTTTATTGTTTTTGTTATTTCTTATTGTTATTGTTATTTCTTATTGTTATTGTTATTTCTTATTGTTATTGTTATTTCTTATTGTTTTTGTTATTTCTTATTGTTATTGTTATTTCTTATTGTAATTGTTATTTCTTATAGTTATTGTTATTTCTTATTGATATTGTTATTTCCTATTGTTTTATTTTTTATTATTGTTATTGTTATTTCATATTGTTATTGTTATTTTTTATTGTTATTGTTATTTCTTATTGATAGTGTTATTTCTTATTGTTATTTCTTATTGTTATTGTTATTTCTTATTGTAATTGTTATTTCTTATTGTTATTGTTATTTCTTATTGTTATTGTTATTTATTATTGTTATTGTTATTTCTTATTGTTATTGTTATTGTTATTTCTTATTGTTATTTCTTATTGTTATTGTTATTTCTTAATGTTATTGTTATTTCTTATTGTTATTGTTATTGTTATTTCTTATTGTTATTGTTATTTCTTAATGTTATTGTTATTTATTATTGTTATTGTTATTTCTTAATATTATTGTTATTTCTTATTGTTATTGTTATTTATTATTGTTATTGTTATTTCTTAATATTATTGTTATTTCTTATTGTTATTGTTATTTCTTATTGTTCTTTCTTATTGTTATTTTTATTTCTTATTGTTATTGTTATTTCTTATTGTTATTGTTATTTCCTATTGTTATTGTTACTTCTTTTTGTTATTGTTGTTACTTATTGTTATTGTTATTTCTTATTGTTATTGTTATTTCTTATGGTTATTGTTATTTCTTATTGTTATTGTTATTTCTTATTGTTATTGTTATTTCTTATTGTTATTGTTATTTCTTATTGTTATTGTTATTTCTTATTGTTATTGTTATTTCTTATTGTTATTGTTATTTCTTATTGTTATTGTTATTTCTTATTGTTATTGTTATTTCTTATTGTTATTGTTATTTCTTATTGTTATTGTTATTTCTTATAGTTATTGTTATTTCTTATTGATATTGTTATTTCCTATTGTTATTGTTATTTATTATTGTTATTGTTATTTCTTATTGTTATTGTTATTTCATATTGTTATTGTTATTTCTTATTGTTATTGTTATTTCTTATTGATAGTGTTATTTCTTATTGTTATTGTTATTTCTTATTGTTATTGTTATTTCTTATTGCTATTGTTATTTCTTTTTGTTATTGTTATTTCTTATTGTTATTGTTATTTCTTATAGTTATTGTTATTTCCTATTGTTATTGTTATTTCTTATTGTTATTGTTATTCGTATTGTTATTTCTTATTGTTATTGTTATTTCTTATTGTTATTGTTATTTCTTATTGTTATTGTTATTTCTTATTGTTATTGTTATTTCTTATTGTTATTGTTATTTCTTATTGTTATTGTTATTTCCTATTGTTATTGTTATTTCTTATTGTTACTGTTATTTATTATTGTTATTGTTATATCTTATTGTGATTGTCATTTCTTATTGTTATTGTTATTTCTTAATGTTATTGTTATTTTTTATTGTTATTGTTATTTCTTAATATTATTGTTATTTCTTATTGTTATTGTTATTTCTTATTGTTATTGTTATTTCTTATTGTTTTTGTTATTTCTTATTGATATTGTTATTTCTTATTGTTATTGTTATTTTTTTATTGTTATTGTTATTTCTTATTGTAATTGTTATTTCTTATTGTTATTGTTATTTCTTAATGTTATTGTTATTTCTTATTGTTATTGTTATTTCTTAATATTATTGTTATTTCTTTTTGTTATTGTTATTTCTTATTGTTCTTTCTTATTGTTATTGTTATTTCTTATAGTTATTGATATTTCTTATTGTTATTGTTATTTCTTATTGTTATTCGTATTGTTCTTTCTTATTGTTATTGTTATTTCTTATTGTTATTGTTATTTGTTATTGTTATTGTTATTTCTTAATGTTATTGTTATTTCTTAATATTATTGTTATTTCTTTTTGTTATTGTTATTTCTTATTGTTATTGTTATTTCTTATTGTTCTTTCTTATTGTTATTGTTATTTCTTATTGTTATTGATATTTCTTATTGTTATTGTTATTTCTTATTGTTATTGTTATTTCTTATTGTTATTGTTATTTCTTATTGTTATTGTTATTTCCTATTGTTATTGTTATTTCTTATTGTTATTGTTATTTATTATTGTTATTGTTATTTCTTATTGTGATTGTCATTTCTTATTGTTATTGTTATTTCTTAATGTTATTGTTATTTATTATTGTTATTGTTATTTCTTAATATTATTGTTTTTGTTATTTCTTATTGTTATTGTTATTTCTTATTGTCATTGTTATTTCTTATTGTTATTGTTATTTCTTATTGTTATTGTTATTTCTTATTGTCATTGTTATTTCTTATTGTTATTGTTATTTCTTATTGTTATTGTTATTTATTATTGTTATTGTTATTTCTTAATATTATTGTTATTTCTTATTGTTATTGTCATTTATTATTGTTCTTTCTTATTGTTATTGTTATTTCTTATTGGTATTGTTATTTCTTATTGTTAATGTTATTTCTTATTGTTATTGTTATTTTTTATTGTTATTGTTAGTTCTTATTGTTATTGTTATTTCTTATTGTGACTGTTATTTCTTATTGTTATTGTTATTTCTTAATGTTATTGTTATTTCTTATTGTTATTGTTTTTTCTTATTGTTATTGTTATTTCTTATTGTTATTGTTATTTCCTATAGTTATTGTTATTTCCTATTGTTATTGTTATTTCTTATTGTTATTGTTATTTCTTATTGTTATTGTTATTCGTATTGTTATTTCTTTTTGTTATTGTTATTTCTTATTGTTATTGTTATTTCTTATTGTTCTTTCTTATTGTTATTGTTATTTCTTATTGTTATTGATATTTCTTATTGTTATTGTTACTTCTTATTGCTATTGTTATTTCTTATTGTTATTGTTATTTCTTATTGTTATTGTTATTTCCCATTGTTATTGTTATTTCTTATTGTTATTGTTATTTATTATTGTTATTGTTATTTCTTATTGTGATTGTCATTTCTTATTGTTATTGTTATTTCTTAATGTTATTGTTATTTATTATTGTTATTGTTATTTCTTAATATTATTGTTATTTCTTATTGTTATTGTTATTTCTTATTTCTTATTGTTCTTTCTTTTTGTTATTGTTATTTCTTATTGTTATTGTTATTTCTTATTGTTTTTGTTATTTCTTATTGTT
Source organism: Ontholestes murinus (assembly GCA_963969525.1). NCBI lineage: Eukaryota > Metazoa > Arthropoda > Insecta > Coleoptera > Staphylinidae > Ontholestes > Ontholestes murinus. The sequence continues at coordinate 141,881 of CAXAKX010001119.1, forward strand.
ATTGTTATTTCTTATTGTTATTGTTATTTCTTATTGTTATTGTTATTTCTTATTGTCATTGTTATTTCTTATTGTTATTGTTATTTCTTATTGTTATTGTTATTTCTTATTGTTATTGTTATTTCTTATTGTCATTGTTATTTCTTATTGTTATTGTTATTTCTTATAGTTATTGTTATTTCCTATTGTTATTGTTATTTCTTATTGTTATTGTTATTTCTTATTGTTATTGTTATTCGTATTGTTATTTCTTATTGTTATTGTTATTTCTTATTGTTATTGTTATTTCTTATTGTTATTGTTATTTTTTATTGTTATTGTTATTTCCTATCGTTATTGTTATTTCTTATTGTTATTGTTATTTATTATTGTTATTGTTATTTCTTATTGTGATTGTCATTTCTTATTGTTATTGTTATTCCTTAATGTTATTGTTATTTTTTATTGTTATTGTTATTTCTTAATATTATTGTTATTTCTTATTGTTATTGTTATTTCTTATTGTTATTGTCATTTCTTATTGTTTTTGTTATTTCTTATTGATATTGTTATTTCTTATTGTTATTGTTATTTTTTTATTGTTATTGTTATTTCTTATTGTTATTGTTATTTCTTAATGTTATTGTTATTTCTTATTGTTATTGTTATTTCTTAATATTATTGTTATTTCTTTTTGTTATTGTTATTTCTTATTGTTCTTTCTTATTGTTATTGTTATTTCTTATTGTTATTGATATTTCTTATTGTTATTGTTATTTCTTATTGTTATTCGTATTGTTCTTTCTTATTGTTATTGTTATTTCTTATTGTTATTGTTATTTCTTATTGTTATTGTTATTTGTTATTGTTATTGTTATTTCTTAATGTTATTGTTATTTCTTAATATTATTGTTATTTCTTTTTGTTATTGTTATTTCTTATTGTTATTGTTATTTCTTATTGTTCTTTCTTATTGTTATTGTTATTTCTTATTGTTATTGATATTTCTTATTGTTATTGTTATTTCTTATTGTTATTGTTATTTCTTATTGTTATTGTTATTTCTTATTGTTATTGTTATTTCCTATTGTTATTGTTATTTCTTATTGTTATTGTTATTTATTATTGTTATTGTTATTTCTTATTGTGATTGTCTTTTCTTATTGTTATTGGTATTTCTTAATGTTATTGTTATTTATTATTGTTATTTCTTAATATTATTGTTTTTTCTTATTGATATTGTTATTTCTTATTGTTATTGTTATTTCTTATTGTTCTTTCTTTTTGTTATTGTTATTTCTTATTGTTTTTGTTATTTCTTATTGTTATTGTTATTTTTTTATTGTTTTTGTTATTTCTTATTGTTATTGTTATTTCTTATTGTTATTGTTATTTCTTATTGTCATTGTTATTTCTTATTGTTATTGTTATTTCTTATTGTTATTGTTATTTCTTATTCTTATTGTTATTTCTTATTGTCATTGTTATTTCTTATTGTTATTGTTATTTCTTATTGTTATTGTTATTTATTATTGTTATTGTTATTTCTTATTGTTATTGTCATTTATTATTGTTCTTTCTTATTGTTATTGTTATTTCTTATTGGTATTGTTATTTCTTATTGTTAATGTTATTTCTTATTGTTATTGTTAGTTTTTATTGTTATTGTTAGTTCTTATTGTTATTGTTATTTCTTATTGTGATTGTTATTTCTTATTGTTATTGTTATTTCTTAATGTTATTGTTATTTCTTATTGTTATTGTTATTTCTTATTGTTATTGTTATTTCTTATTGCAATTGTTATTTCTTATAGTTATTGTTATTTCCTATTGTTATTGTTATTTCTTATTGTTATTGTTATTCGTATTGTTATTTCTTTTTGTTATTTCTTATTGTTATTGTTATTTATTATTGTTATTGTTATTTCTTATTGTGATTGTCATTTCTTATTGTTATTGTTATTTCTTAATGTTATTGTTATTTATTATTGTTATTGTTATTTCTTAATATTATTGTTATTTCTTATTGTTATTGTTATTTCTTATTGTTATTGTTATTTCTTATTGTTCTTTCTTTTTGTTATTGTTATTTCTTATTGTTATTGTTATTTGTTATTGTTTTTGTTATTTCTTATTGTTATTGTTATTTCTTATTTTTATTGTTATTTCTTATTGTTATTGTTATTTCTTATTGTCATTGTTATTTCTTATTGTTATTGTTATTTCTTATTGTTATTGTTATTTCTTATTGTTTTTGTTATTTCTTATTGTCATTGTTATTTCTTATTGTTATTGTTATTTATTATTGTTATTGTTATTTCATAATATTATTGTTATTTCTTATTGTTATTGTCATTTATTATTGTTCTTTCTTATTGTTATTGTTATTTCTTATTGGTATTGTTATTTCTTATTGTTAATGTTATTTCTTATTGTTATTGTTATTTCTTATTATTATTGTTAGTTCTTATTGTTATTGTTATTTCTTATTGTGATTGTTATTTCGTATTGTTATTGTTATTTCTTATTGTTATTGTTAGTTCTTATTGTTATTGTTATTTCTTATTTTGCTTGTTATTTCGTATTGTTATTGTTATTTCTTAATGTTATTGTTATTTCTTATTGTTATTGTTATTTCTTAATATTATTGTTATTTCTTATTGTTATTGTTATTTCTTATTGTTCTTTCTTATTGTTATTGTTATTTCTTATTGTTATTGTTATTTCTTATTGTTATTGTTATTTCTTATTGTTATTGTTATTTTTTATTGTTATTGTTATTTCTTATTGTTATTGTTATTTCTTATTGTTATTGTTATTTCTTATTGTTATTGTTATTTCTTATTGTTATTGTTATTTCTTATTGTTTTTGTTATTTCTTATTGTTATTGTTATTTCTTATTGTAATTGTTATTTCTTATTGTTATTGTTATTTCTTATAGTTATTGTTATTTCTTATTGTTATTGTTATTTCTTATTGATATTGTTATTTCCTATTGTTCTGTTATTTATTATTGTTATTGTTATTTCTTATTGTTATTGTTATTTCATATTGTTATTGTTATTTCTTATTGATAGTGTTATTTCTTATTGTTATTGTTATTTCTTATTGTTATTGTTATTTCTTATTGTTATTGTTATTTCTTATTGTTATTGTTATTTCTTAATATTATTGTTATTTCTTATTGTTCTTTCTTATTGTTATTTTTATTTCTTATTGTTATTGTTATTGTTATTTCTTATTGTTATTGTTATTTCCTATTGTTATTGTTACTTCTTTTTGTTATTGTTGTTACTTATTGTTATTGTTATTTCTTTTTGTTATTGTTATTTCTTATTGTTATTGTTATTTCTTATTGTTATTGTTATTTCTTATTGTTATTGTTAGTTCTTATTGTTATTGTTATTTCTTATTGTTATTGTTATTTCTTATAGTTATTGTTATTTCTTATTGTTTTTGTTATTTCTTATTGTTATTGTTATTGTTATTTCTTATTATTATTGTTATTTCTTATTGTTATTGTTATTTCTTATTGTTATTGTTATTTCTTATAGTTATTGTTATTTCTTATTGTTATTGTTATTTCTTATTGATATTGTTATTTCCTATTGTTATTGTTATTTATTATTGTTATTGTTATTTCTTATTGTTATTGTTATTTCATATTGTTTTTGTTATTTCTTATTGTTATTGGTTTTTCTTATTGATAGTGTTTTGTTATTGTTATTTATTATTGTTATTGTTATTTCTTATTGTTATTGTTATTTATTATTGTTATTGTTATTTCCTATTGTTATTGTTATTTCTTATTGTTATTGTTATTGTTATTTCTTATTGTTATTGTTATTGCTTATTGTTATTGTTATTTCTTAATGTTATTGTTATTTATTATTGTTATTGTTATTGTTATTTCTTATTGTTATTGTTATTGCTTATTGTTATTGTTATTTCTTAATGTTATTGTTATTTATTATTGTTATTGTTATTTCTTAATATTATTGTTATTTCTTATTGTTATTGTTATTTCTTATTGTTCTTTCTTATTGTTATTGTTATTTCTTATTGTTATTGTTATTTCTTAAAATTATTGTTATTTCTTATTGTTATTGTTATTTCTTATTGTTCTTTCTTATTGTTATTTTTATTTCTTATTGTTATTGTTATTGTTATTTCTTATTGTTATTGTTATTTCCTATTGTTATTGTTACTTCTTTTTGTTATTGTTGTTACTTATTGTTATTGTTATTTCTTTTTGTTATTGTTATTTCTTATTGTTATTGTTATTGCTTATTGTTATTGTTATTTCTTAATGTTATTGTTATTTATTATTTTTATTGTTATTTCTTATTGTTATTGTTATTTCTTATTGTTATTGTTATTTTTTATTGTTATTGTTATTTCTTATTGTTTTTGTTATTTCTTATTGTTATTGTTATTTCTTATTGTTATTGTTATTGCTTATTGTTATTGTTATTTCTTATTGTTTTTGTTATTTCTTATTGTTATTGTTATTTCTTATTGTAATTATTATTTCTTATTGTTATTATTATTTCTTATAGTTATTGTTATTTCTTATTGTTCTTTCTTATTGTTATTTTTATTTCTTATTGTTATTGTTATTGTTATTTCTTATTGTTATTGTTATTTCCTATTGTTATTGTTACTTCTTTTTGTTATTGTTGTTACTTATTGTTATTGTTATTTCTTATTGTTATTGTTATTTCTTATTGTTATTGTTATTTCTTATTGTTATTGTTATTTCTTATTGTTATTGTTAGTTCTTATTGTTATTGTTATTTCTTATTGTTATTGTTATTTCTTATAGTTATTGTTATTTCTTATTGTTTTTGTTATTTCTTATTGTTATTGTTATTGTTATTTCTTATTGTTATTGTTATTTCTTATTGTTATTGTTATTTCTTATTGTTATTGTTATTTCTTATAGTTATTGTTATTTCTTATTGTTATTGTTATTTCTTATTGATATTGTTATTTCCTATTGTTATTGTTATTTATTATTGTTATTGTTATTTCTTATTGTTATTGTTATTTCATATTGTTTTTGTTATTTCTTATTGTTATTGGTTTTTCTTACTGATAGTGTTTTGTTATTGTTATTTATTAGTGTTATTGTTATTTCTTATTGTTATTGTTATTTCTTATTGTTATTGTTATTTCTTATTGTTATTGGTATTTATTATTGTTATTGTTATTTCCTATTGTTATTGTTATTTCTTATTGTTATTGTTATTGCTATTTCTTATTGTTATTGTTATTGCTTATTGTTATTGTTATTTCTTAATGTTATTGTTATTTATTATTGTTATTGTTATTTCTTAATATTATTGTTATTTCTTATTGTTATTGTTATTTCTTATTGTTCTTTCTTATTGTTATTGTTATTTCTTATTGTTATTGTTATTGTTATTTCTTATTGTTATTGTTATTTCTTATTGTTACTGTTATTTCTTATTGTTATTGTTATTGTTATTTCTTATTGTTATTGTTATTGCTTATTGTTATTGTTATTTCTTAATGTTATTGTTATTTATTATTGTTATTTTTATTTCTTAATATTATTGTTATTTCTTATTGTTATTGTTATTTCTTATTGTTCTTTCTTATTGTTATTGTTATTTCTTATTGTTATTGTTATTTCTTATTGTTATTGTTATTTCTTATTGTTACTGTTATTTCTTATTGTTATTGTTATTTCTTATTGTTATTGTTATTTCCTATTGTTATTGTTACTTCTTTTGGTTATTGTTATTACTTATTGTTATTGTTATTTCTTTTTGTTATTGTTATTTCTTATTGTTATTGTTATTTCTTATTGTTATTGTTATTTCTTATAGTTATTGTTATTTCTTATTGTTATTGTTGTTTCTTATTGATATTGTTATTTCCTATTCTTATTGTTATTTATTATTGTTATTGTTATTTCTTATTGTTATTGTTATTTCTTATTATTATTGTTATTTATTATTGTTAGTGTTATTTCTTATTGTTATTGTTATTTCTTATTATTATTGTTATTTCTTATTGTTATTGTTATTTATTATTGTTATTGTTATTTCCTATTGTTATTGTTATTTCCTATTGTTATTGTTATTTCTTATTGTTATTGTTATTCGTATTGTTATTTCTTATTGTTATTGTTATTTCTTATTGTTATTGTTATTTCTTATTGTTATTGTTATTTCTTATTGTTATTGTTATTTCTTATTGTTATTGTTATTTCCTATTGTTATTGTTATTTCTTATTCTTATTGTTATTTATTATTGTTATTGTTATTTCTTATTGTGATTGTCATTTCTTATTGTTATTGTTATTTCTTAATGTTATTGTTATTTTTTATTGTTATTATTATTTCTTAATATTATTGTTATTTCTTATTGTTATTTCTTATTGTTATTGTTATTTCTTATTGTTTTTGTTATTTCTTATTGATATTGTTATTTCTTATTGTTATTGTTATTTTTTTATTGTTATTGTTATTTCTTATTGTAATTGTTATTTCTTATTGTTATTGTTATTTCTTAATGTTATTGTTATTTCTTATTGTTATTGTTATTTCTTAATATTATTGTTATTTCTTTTTGTTATTGTTATTTCTTATTGTTCTTTCTTATTGTTATTGTTATTTCTTATTGTTATTGTTATTTCTTATTGTTATTGTTATTTGTTATTGTTATTGTTATTTCTTATTGTTATTGTTATTTCTTATTGTTATTGTTATTTCCTATTGTTATTGTTATTTCTTATTGTTATTGTTATTTATTATTGTTATTGTTATTTCTTATTGTGATTGTCATTTCTTATTGTTATTGTTATTTCTTAATGTTATTGTTATTTATTATTGTTATTGTTATTTCTTAATATTATTGTTATTTCTTATTGTTATTGTTATTTCTTATTGTTCTTTCTTTTTGTTAATGTTATTTCTTATTGTTATTGTTATTTCTTATTGTTATTGTTATTTTTTTATTGTTTTTGTTATTTCTTATTGTTATTGTTATTTCTTATTGTTATTGTTATTTCTTATTGTTATTGTTATTTCTTATTGTTATTGTTATTTCTTATTGTCATTGTTATTTCTATTGTTATTGTTATTTCTTATTGTTATTGTTATTTCTTATTGTCATTGTTATTTCTTATTGTTATTGTTATTTCTTATTGTTATTGTTATTTCTTAATATTATTGTTATTTCTTATTGTTATTGTCATTTATTATTGTTCTTTCTTATTGTTATTGTTATTGCTTATTGGTATTGTTATTTCTTATTTTTAATGTTATTTCTTATTGTTATTGTTAGTTCTTATTGTTATTGTTATTTCTTATTGTGATTGTTATTTCTTATTGTTATTGTTATTTCTTAATGTTATTGTTATTTCTTATTGTTATTGTTATTTCTCAATATTATTGTTATTTCTTATTGTTATTGTTATTTCTTAATATATTTGTTATTTCTTATTGTTATTGTTATTTCTTATTGTTCTTTCTTATTGTTATTGTTATTTCTGATTGTTATTGTTATTTCTTATTGTTATTGTTATTTTTTATTGTTTTTGTTATTTCTTATTGTTTTTGTTATTTCTTATTGTTATTGTTATTTCTTATTGTTATTGTTATTTCTTATTGTTATTGTTATTTCTTATTGTTTTTGTTATTTCTTATTGTTATTGTTATTTCTTATTGTAATTGTTATTTCTTATTGTTATTGTTATTTCTTATAGTTATTGTTATTTCTTATTGTTATTGTTATTTCTTATTGATATTGTTATTTCCTATTGTTATTGTTATTTTTTATTGTTATTGTTATTTCATATTGTTATTGTTATTTCTTATTGTTATTGTTATTTCTTATTGATAGTGTTATTTCTTATTGTTATTGTTATTTCTTATTGTTATTGTTATTTCTTATTGTTATTTCTTATTGTTATTGTTATTTCTTATTGTTATTGTTATTTCTTATAGTTATTGTTATTTCTTATTGTTATTGTTGTTTCTTATTGATATTGTTATTTCCTATTCTTATTGTTATTTATTATTGTTATTGTTATTTCTTATTGTTATTGTTATTTCTTATTATTATTGTTATTTATTATTGTTAGTGTTATTTCTTATTGTTATTGTTATTTCTTATTATTATTGTTATTTCTTATTGTTATTGTTATTTATTATTGTTATTGTTATTTCCTATTGTTATTGTTATTTCCTATTGTTATTGTTATTTCTTATTGTTATTGTTATTCGTATTGTTATTTCTTATTGTTATTGTTATTTCTTATTGTTATTGTTATTTCTTATTGTTATTGTTATTTCTTATTGTTATTGTTATTTCTTATTGTTATTGTTATTTCCTATTGTTATTGTTATTTCTTATTCTTATTGTTATTTATTATTGTTATTGTTATTTCTTATTGTGATTGTCATTTCTTATTGTTATTGTTATTTCTTAATGTTATTGTTATTTTTTATTGTTATTGTTATTTCTTAATATTATTGTTATTTCTTATTGTTATTTCTTATTGTTATTGTTATTTCTTATTGTTTTTGTTATTTCTTATTGATATTGTTATTTCTTATTGTTATTGTTATTTTTTTATTGTTATTGTTATTTCTTATTGTAATTGTTATTTCTTATTGTTATTGTTATTTCTTAATGTTATTGTTATTTCTTATTGTTATTGTTATTTCTTAATATTATTGTTATTTCTTTTTGTTATTGTTATTTCTTATTGTTCTTTCTTATTCTTATTGTTATTTCTTATTGTTATTGTTATTTCTTATTGTTATTGTTATTTGTTATTGTTATTGTTATTTCTTATTGTTATTGTTATTTCTTATTGTTATTGTTATTTCCTATTGTTATTGTTATTTCTTATTGTTATTGTTATTTATTATTGTTATTGTTATTTCTTATTGTGATTGTCATTTCTTATTGTTATTGTTATTTCTTAATGTTATTGTTATTTATTATTGTTATTGTTATTTCTTAATATTATTGTTATTTCTTATTGTTATTGTTATTTCTTATTGTTCTTTCTTTTTGTTAATGTTATTTCTTATTGTTATTGTTATTTCTTATTGTTATTGTTATTTTTTTATTGTTTTTGTTATTTCTTATTGTTATTGTTATTTCTTATTGTTATTGTTATTTCTTATTGTTATTGTTATTTCTTATTGTTATTGTTATTTCTTATTGTCATTGTTATTTCTTATTGTTATTGTTATTTCTTATTGTTATTGTTATTTCTTATTGTCATTGTTATTTCTTATTGTTATTGTTATTTCTTATTGTTATTGTTATTTCTTAATATTATTGTTATTTCTTATTGTTATTGTCATTTATTATTGTTCTTTCTTATTGTTATTGTTATTGCTTATTGGTATTGTTATTTCTTATTTTTAATGTTATTTCTTATTGTTATTGTTAGTTCTTATTGTTATTGTTATTTCTTATTGTGATTGTTATTTCTTATTGTTATTGTTATTTCTTAATGTTATTGTTATTTCTTATTGTTATTGTTATTTCTCAATATTATTGTTATTTCTTATTGTTATTGTTATTTCTTAATATATTTGTTATTTCTTATTGTTATTGTTATTTCTTATTGTTCTTTCTTATTGTTATTGTTATTTCTGATTGTTATTGTTATTTCTTATTGTTATTGTTATTTTTTATTGTTTTTGTTATTTCTTATTGTTTTTGTTATTTCTTATTGTTATTGTTATTTCTTATTGTTATTGTTATTTCTTATTGTTTTTGTTATTTCTTATTGTTATTGTTATTTCTTATTGTAATTGTTATTTCTTATTGTTATTGTTATTTCTTATAGTTATTGTTATTTCTTATTGTTATTGTTATTTCTTATTGATATTGTTATTTCCTATTGTTATTGTTATTTTTTATTGTTATTGTTATTTCATATTGTTATTGTTATTTCTTATTGTTATTGTTATTTCTTATTGATAGTGTTATTTCTTATTGTTATTGTTATTTCTTATTGTTATTGTTATTTCTTATTGTTATTGTTATTTCTTATTGTTATTGTTATTTATTATTGTTATTGTTATTTCCTATTGTTATTGTTATTTCTTATTGTTATTGTTATTTATTATTGTTATTGTTATTTCTTATTGTTATTGTTATTTCTTAATGTTATTGTTATTTATTATTGTTATTGTTATTTCTTATTGTTATTGTTATTTCTTATTGTTCTTTCTTATTGTTATTGTTATTTCTTATTGTTATTGTTATTTCTTATTGTTATTGTTATTTCTTATTGTTACTGTTATTTCTTATTGTTATTGTTATTTCTTATTGTTATTGTTATTTCCTATTGTTATTGTTACTTCTTTTTGTTATTGTTATTACTTATTGTTATTGTTATTTCTTTTTGTTATTGTTATTTCTTATTGTTATTGTTATTTCTTATTGTTATTGTTATTTCTTATTGTTATTGTAATTTCTTATTGTTATTGTTATTTCTTATTGTTATTGTTATTTCTTATAGTTATTGTTGTTTCTTATTGATATTGTTATTTCCTATTCTTATTGTTATTTATTATTGTTATTGTTATTTCTTATTGTTATTGTTATTTCATATTGTTATTGTTATTTCTTATTGTTATTGTTATTTCTTATTGATAGTGTTATTTCTTATTGTTGTTGTTATTTCTTATTGTTATTGTTATTTCTTATTGTTATTGTTATTTATTATTGTTATTGTCATTTCCTATTGTTATTGTTATTTCTTATTGTTATTGTTATTTCTTATTGTTATTGTTATTGTTATTGTTATTTCTTATTGTTATTGTTATTTCTTATTGTTATTGTTATTTATTATTGTTAGTGTTATTTCTTATTGTTATTGTTATTTCTTATTGTTATTGTTATTTAATATTGTTATTGTTATTTCCTATTGTTATTGTTATTTCTTATTGTTATTGTTATTGTTATTTATTATTGTTATTGTTATTTCTTATTCTTATTGTTATTTCTTAATGTTATTGTTATTTATTATTGTTATTGTTATTTCTTAATATTATTGTTATTTCTTATTGTTATTGTTATTTCTTATTGTTATTGTTATTGTTATTGTTATTTCTTATTGTTATTGTTATTTCTTATAGTTATTGTTATTTCTTATTGTTATTGTTGTTTCTTATTGATATTGTTATTTCCTATTCTTATTGTTATTTATTATTGTTATTGTTATTTCTTATTGTTATTGTTATTTCATATTGTTATTGTTATTTCTTATTGTTATTGTTCTTTCTTATTGTTATTGTTATTTCTTATTCTTATTGTTATTTCTTAATGTTATTGTTATTTCTTATTGTTATTGTTATTTCTTAATATTATTGTTATTTCTTTTTGTTATTGTTATTTCTTATTGTTCTTTCTTATTGTTATTGTTATTTCTTATTGTTATTGTTATTTGTTATTGTTCTTTCTTATTTTTATTGTTATTTCTTATTGTTATTGATATTTCTTATTGTTATTGTTATTTCTTATTGTTATTGTTATTTCTTATTGTTATTGTTATTTCTTATTGTTATTGTTATTTCCTATTGTTATTGTTATTTCTTATTGTTATTGTTATTTATTATTGTTATTGTTATTTCTTATTGTGATTGTCATTTCTTATTGTTATTGTTATTTCTTAATGTTATTGTTATTTCTTAATATTATTGTTATTTCTTATTGTTCTTTCTTTTTGTTAATGTTATTTCTTATTGTTATTGTTATTTCTTATTGTTATTGTTATTTTTTTATTGTTTTTGTTATTTCTTATTGTTATTGTTATTTCTTATTGTTATTGTTATTTCTTATTGTTATTGTTATTTCTTATTGTCATTGTTATTTCTTATTGTCATTGTTATTTCTTATTGTGATTGTCATTTCTTATTGTTATTGTTATTTCTTAATGTTATTGTTATTTATTATTGTTATTGTTATTTCTTAATATTATTGTTATTTCTTATTGTTATTGTTATTTCTTATTGTTCTTTCTTTTTGTTAATGTTATTTCTTATTGTTATTGTTATTTCTTATTGTTATTGTTATTTTTTTATTGTTTTTGTTATTTCTTATTGTTATTGTTATTTCTTATTGTTATTGTTATTTCTTATTGTTATTGTTATTTCTTATTGTCATTGTTATTTCTTATTGTTATTGTTATTTCTTATTGTTATTGTTATTTCTTATTGTCATTGTTATTTCTTCTTGTTATTGTTATTTCTTATTGTTATTGTTATTTCTTAATATTATTGTTATTTCTTATTGTTATTGTCATTTATTATTGTTCTTTCTTATTGTTATTGTTATTGCTTATTGGTATTGTTATTTCTTATTTTTAATGTTATTTCTGATTGTTATTGTTATTTCTTATTGTTATTGTTAGTTCTTATTGTTATTGTTATTTCTTATTGTGATTGTTATTTCTTATTGTTATTGTTATTTTTTAATGTTATTGTTATTTCTTATTGTTATTGTTATTTCTTAATATTATTGTTATTTCTTATTGTTATTGTTATTTCTTAATATATTTGTTATTTCTTATTGTTATTGTTATTTCTTATTGTTCTTTCTTATTGTTATTGTTATTTCTGATTGTTATTGTTATTTCTTATTGTTATTGTTATTTTTTATTGTTTTTGTTATTTCTTATTGTTTTTGTTATTTCTTATTGTTATTGTTATTTCTTATTGTTATTGTTATTTCTTATTGCTATTGTTATTTCTTATTGTTTTTGTTATTTCTTATTGTTATTGTTATTTCTTATTGTAATTGTTATTTCTTATTGTTATTGTTATTTCTTATAGTTATTGTTATTTCTTATTGTTATTGTTATTTCTTATTGATATTGTTATTTCCTATTGTTTTGTTATTTATTATTGTTATTGTTATTTCTTATTGTTATTGTTATTTCTTATTTATAGTGTTATTTCTTATTGTTATTTCTTATTGTTATTGTTATTTCTTATTGTTATTGTTATTTATTATTGTTATTGTTATTTCCTATTGCTATTGTTATTTCTTATTGTTATTGTTATTTCTTATTTTTATTGTTATTGTTATTTCTTATTGTTATTGTTATTTCTTATTGTTATTATTATTTCTTAATGTTATTGTTATTTATTATTGTTATTGTTATTTCTTAATATTATTGTTATTTCTTATTGTTATTGTTATTTCTTATTGTTCTTTCTTATTGTTATTTTTATTTCTTATTGTTATTGTTATTGTTATTTCTTATTGTTATTGTTATTTCCTATTGTTATTGTTACTTCTTTTTGTTATTGTTGTAACTTATTGTTACTGTTATTTCTTTTTGTTATTGTTATTTCTTATTGTTATTTCTTATTGTTATTGTTATTTCTTATTGTTATTGTTATTTCTTATTGTTATTGTTAGTTCTTATTGTTATTGTTATTTCTTATTGTTATTGTTATTTCTTATGGTTATTGTTATTTCTTATTGTTATTGTTATTTCTTATTGTTATTGTTATTTCTTATTGTTATTGTTATTTCTTATTGTTATTGTTATTTCTTATTGTTATTGTTATTTCTTATTGTTATTGTTATTTCTTATTGTTATTGTTATTTCTTATAGTTATTGTTATTTCTTATTGTTATTGTTATTTCTTATTGATATTGTTATTTCCTATTGTTATTGTTATTTCTTATTGTTATTGTTATTTCATATTGTTATTGTTATTTCTTATTGTTATTGTTATTTCTTATTGATAGTGTTATTTCTTATTGTTATTGTTATTTCTTATTGTTATTGTTATTTCTTATTGTTATTTCTTATTGTTATTGTTATTTCTTATTGTTATTGTTATTTATTATTGTTATTGTTATTTCCTATTGTTATTGTTATTTCTTATTGTTATTGTTATTGTTATTTATTATTGTTATTGTTATTTCTTATTGTTATTGTTATTTCTTAATGTTATTGTTATTTATTATTGTTATTGTTATTTCTTATTGTTATTGTTATTTCTTATTGTTCTTTCTTATTGTTATTGTTATTTCTTATTGTTACTGTTATTTCTTATTGTTATTGTTATTTTTTATTGTTATTGTTATTTCCTATTGGTATTGTTACTTCTTTTTGTTATTCTTATTACTTATTGTTATTGTTATTTCTTTTTGTTATTGTTATTTCTTATTGTTATTGTTATTTCTTGATGTTATTGTTATTTCTTATTGTTATTGTAATTTCTTATTGTTATTGTTATTTCTTATTGTTATTGTTATTTCTTATAGTTATTGTTGTTTCTTATTGATATTGTTATTTATTATTGTTATTGTTATTTCTTATTGTTATTGTTATTTCATATTGTTATTGTTATTTCTTATTGTTATTGTTATTTCTTATTGATAGTGTTATTTCTTATTGTTGTTGTTATTTCTTATTGTTATTGTTATTTCTTATTGTTATTGTTAGTTATTATTGTTATTGTCATTTCCTATTGTTATTGTTATTTCTTATTGTTATTGTTATTTCTTATTGTTATTGTTATTGTTATTGTTATTTCTTATTGTTATTGTTATTTCTTATTGTTATTGTTATTTCTTATTGTTATTGTTATTTATTATTGTTAGTGATATTTCTTATTGTTATTGTTATTTCTTATTGTTATTGTTATTTATTATTGTTATTGTTATTTCCTATTGTTATTGTTATTTCTTATTGTTATTGTTATTGTTATTTATTATTGTTATTGTTATTTCTTATTGTTACTGTTATTTCTTAATGTTATTGTTATTTATTATTGTTATTGTTATTTCTTAATATTATTGTTATTTCTTATTGTTCTTTCTTATTGTTATTGTTATTTCTTATTGTTATTGTTATTGTTATTTCTTATTGTTATTGTTATTTCTTATTGTTACTGTTATTTCTTATTGTTATTGTTATTTCTTATTGTTATTGTTATTTCCTATTGTTATTGTTACTTCTTTTTGTTATTGTTATTACTTATTGTTATTGTTATTTATTTTGTTATTGTTATTTCTTATTGTTATTGTTATTTCTTATTGTTATTGTTATTTCTTGTTGTTATTGTAATTTCTTATTGTTATTGTTATTTCTTATTGTTATTGTTATTTCTTATAGTTATTGTTATTTCTTATTGTTATTGTTGTTTCTTATTGATATTGTTATTTCCTATTCTTATTGTTATTTATTATTGTTATTGTTATTTCTTATTGTTATTGTTATTTCATATTGTTATTGTTATTTCTTATTGTTATTGTTATTTCTTATTGATAGTGTTATTTCTTATTGTTGTTGTTATTTCTTATTGTTATTGTTATTTCTTATTGTTATTGTTATTTATTATTGTTATTGTCATTTCCTATTGTTATTGTTATTTCTTATTGTTATTGTTATTTCTTATTGTTATTGTTATTTCTTATTGTTATTGTTATTTATTATTGTTAGTGTTATTTCTTATTGTTATTGTTATTTCTTATTGTTATTCTTATTGTTATTTATTATTGTTATTGTTATTTCCTATTGTTATTGTTATTTCTTATTGTTATTGTTATTTCTTATTGTTATTGTTATTGTTATTTCTTATTGTTATTGTTATTTCTTATTGTTATTGTTATTTCTTATTGTTATTGTTATTTCCTATTGTTATTGTTATTTCTTATTGTTATTCGTATTGTTATTGTTATTTCTTATTGTTATTGTTATTTCTTACTGTTATTGTTATTTCTTATTGTTATTGTTATTTCTTATAGTTATTGTTATTTCTTATTGATATTGTTATTTCCTATTGTTATTGTTATTTATTATTGTTATTGTTATTTCTTATTGTTATTGTTATTTCATATTGTTATTGTTATTTCTTATTGTTATTGTTATTTCTTATTGATAGTGTTATTTCTTATTGTTGTTGTTATTTCTTATTGTTATTGTTATTTCTTATTGTTATTGTTATTTCTTATTGTTATTGTTATTTATTATTGTTATTGTCATTTCCTATTGTTATTGTTATTTCTTATTGTTATTGTTATTTCTTATTGTTATTGTTATTGTTATTGTTATTGTTATTTCTTATTGTTATTGTTATTTCTTATTGTTATTGTTATTTCTTATTGTTATTGTTATTTATTATTGTTATTGTTATTTCTTATTGTCATTGTTATTTCTTATTGATCTTTCTTATTGTTATTGTTATTTCGTCTTGTTATTGTTATTGTTATTTCTTATTGTTATTGTTATTTCCTATTTTTATTGTTACTTCTTTTTGTTATTGTTATTACTTATTGTAATTGTTATTTCTTTTTGTTATTGTTATTTCTTATTGTTATTGTTATTTCTTATTGATATTGTTATTTCCTATTCTTATTTTTATTTATTATTGTTATTGTTATTTCTTATTGTTATTGTTATTTCATATTGTTATTGTTATTTCTTATTATTATTGTTATTTCTTATTGTTAGTGTTATTTCTTATTGTTATTGTTATTTCTTATTGTTATTGTTATTTCTTATTGTTATTGTTATTTATTATTGCTATTGTTATTTCCTATTGTTATTGTTATTTCTTATTGTTATTGTTATTTCTTATTGTTATTGTTATTGTTATTTCTTATTGTTATTGTTATTGTTATTTCTTATTGTTATTGTTATTTCTTATTGTTATTGTTATTTCTTATTGTTATTGTTATTTCTTATTGTTATAGTTATTTCCTATTGTTATTGTTATTTCTTATTCTTATTGTTATTTCTTATTGTTATTGTTATTCGTATTGTTATTTCTTATTGTTATTGTTATTTCTTATTGTTATTGTTATTTCTTATTGTTATTGTTATTTCTTATTGTTATTGTTATTTCCTATTGTTATTGTTATTTCTTATTGTTATTGTTATTTCTTATTGTTATTGTTATTTATTATTGTTATTGTTATTTCCTATTGTTATTGTTATTTCTTATTGTTAATGTTATTTCTTATTGTTATTGTTTTTGTTATTTCTTATTTTTATTGTTATTTCTTATTGTTTTTGTTATTTCTTAATGTTATTGTTATTTATTATTTTTATTGTTATTTCTTAATATTATTGTTATTTCTAATTGTTATTGTTATTTCTTATTGTTCCTTTCTTATTGTTATTGTTATTTCTTATTGTTATTGTTATTTCTTATAGTTATTATTATTTCTTATTGTTATTGTTATTTCTTATTGATATTGTTAATTCCTATTCTTAATGTTATTTATTATTGTTATTGTTATTTCTTATTGTTGTTGTTATTTCATATTGTTATTGTTATTTCTTATTATTATTGTTATTTATTATTGTTAGTGTTATTTCTTATTGTTATTGTTATTTCTTATTGTTATTGTTATTTCTTATTGTTATTGTTATTTATTATTGTTATTGTTATTTCCTATTGTTATTGTTATTTCTTATTGTTATTGTTATTTCTTATTGTTATTGTTATTGTTATTTCTTATAGTTATTGTTATTTTCTTATTGTTATTTCTTATAGTTATTGTTATTTCTTATTGATATTGTTATTTCCTATTGTTATTGTTATTTATTATTGTTATTGTTATTTCTTATTGTTATTGTTATTTCATATTGTTATTGTTATTTCTTATAGTTATTGTTATTTCTTATTGATAGTGTTATTTCTTATTGTTGTTGTTATTTCTTATTGTTATTGTTATTTATTATTGTTATTGTTATTTCCTATTGTTATTGTTATTTCTTATTGTTATTGTTATTTCTTATTGTTATTGTTATTTCTTATTGTTATTGTTATTTCTTAATGTTATTGTTATTTATTATTGTTATTGTTATTTCTTATTGTTCTTTCTTATTGTTATTTCTTATTGTTATTGTTATTTCCTATTTTTTATTGTTACTTCTTTTTGTTATTGTTATTACTTATTGTTATTGTTATTTCTTTTTGTTATTGTTATTTCTTATTGTTATTGTTATTTCTTATTGATATTGTTATTTCCTATTGTTATTGTTATTTATTATTGTTATTGTTATTTCTTATTGTTATTGTTATTTCATATTGTTATTGTTATTTCTTATTATTATTGTTATTTCTTATTGTTAGTGTTATTTCTTATTGTTATTGTTATTTCTTATTGTTATTGTTATTGTTATTTCTTATTGTTATTGTTATTGTTATTTCTTATTGTTATTGTTATTGTTATTTCTTATTGTTATTGTTATTGTTATTTTATATTGTTATTGTTATTTCTTATTGTTATTGTTATTTCTTATTGTTATTGTTATTTCTTATTGTTATTGTTATTTCTTATTGTTATTGTTATTTTTTATTGTTATTGTTATTCGTATTGTTATTTCTTATTGTTATTGTTATTTCTTATTGTTATTGTTATTTCTTATTGTTATTGTTATTTCTTAATATTATTGTTATTTCTTTTTGTTATTGTTATTTCTTATTGTTCTTTCTTATTGTTATTGTTATTTCTTATTGTTATTGATATTTCTTATTGTTATTGTTATTCCTTATTGTTATTGTTATTTGTTATTGTTATTCGTATTGTTATTTCTTATTGTTATTGTTATTTCTTATTGTTATTGTTATTTCTTAATGTTATTGTTATTTCTTTTTGTTATTGTTATTTATTATTGTTATTGTTATTTCTTAATATTATTGTTATTTTCTTATTGTTATTGTTATTTCTTAATGTTATTGTTATTTCTTATTGTTATTGTTATTTCTTTTTGTTATTGTTATTTCTTATTGTTCTTTCTTATTGTTATTGTTATTTCTTATTGTTATTGATATTTCTTATTGTTATTGTTATTTCTTATTGTTATTGTTATTTGTTATTGTTATTCGTATTGTTATTTCTTATTGTTATTGTTATTTCTTATTGTTATTGTTATTTCTTATTGTTATTGTTATTTCTTAATGTTATTGTTATTTCTTAATATTATTGTTATTTCTTTTTGTTATTGTTATTTCTTATTGTTCTTTCTTATTGTTATTGTTATTTCTTATTGTTATTGATATTTTCTAATTGTTATTGTTATTTCTTATTGTTATTGTTATTTCTTATTGTTATTGTTATTTCTTATTGTTATTGTTATTTCCTATTGTTATTGTTATTTCTTATTGTTATTGTTATTTATTATTGTTATTGTTTTTTCTTATTGTTATTGTTATTTATTATTGCTATTGTTATTTCCTATTGTTATTGTTATTTCTTATTGTTATTGTTATTGTTATTTCTTATTGTTATTGTTATTTCTTATTGTTATTGTTATTGTTATTTCTTATTGTTATTGTTATTTCTTATTGTTATATTTATTTCCTATTGTTATTGTTATTTCTTATTCTTATTGTTATTTCTTATTGTTATTGTTATTTCTTATTGTTATTGTTATTCGTATTGTTATTTCTTATTGTTATTGTTATTTCTTATTGTTATTGTTATTTCTTATTGTTATTGTTATTTCTTATTGTTATTGTTATTTCTTATTGTTATTGTTATTTCCTATTGTTATTGTTTATTTCTTATTGTTATTGTTATTTCTTATTGTTATTGTTATTTATTATTGTTATTGTTATTTCCTATTGTTATTGTTATTTCTTATTGTTATTGTTTTTGTTATTTCTTATTTTTATTTTTATTTCTTATTGTTTTTGTTATTTCTTAATGTTATTGTTATTTATTATTTTTATTGTTATTTCTTAATATTATTGTTATTTCTTATTGTTATTGTTATTTCTTATTGTTCTTTCTTATTGTTATTGTTATTTCTTATTGTTATTGTTATTTCTTATAGTTATTGTTATTTCTTATTGTTATTGTTATTTCTTATTGATATTGTTATTTCCTATTCTTAATGTTATTTATTATTGTTATTGTTATTTCTTATTGTTATTGTTATTTCATATTGTTATTGTTATTTTCTTATTATTATTGTTATTTATTATTGTTAGTGTTATTTCTTATTGTTATTGTTATTTCTTATTGTTATTGTTATTTCTTATTGTTATTGTTATTTCTTATTGTTATAGTTATTTCCTATTGTTATTGTTATTTCTTATTCTTATTGTTATTTCTTATTGTTATTGTTATTTCTTATTGTTATTGTTATTAGTATTGTTATTTCTTATTGTTATTGCTATTTCTTATTGTTATTGTTATTTCTTATTGTTATTGTTATTTCTTATTGTTATTGTTATTTCTTATTGTTATTGTTATTTCCTATTGTTATTGTTATTTCTTATTGTTATTGTTATTTCTTATTGTTATTGTTATTTATTATTGTTATTGTTATTTCCTATTGTTATTGTTATTTCTTATTGTTATTGTTATTTCTTATTGTTATTGTTATTTCTTATTGTTATTGTTATTGTTATTTCTTATAGTTATTGTTATTTCTTATTGTTATTGTTATTTCTTATAGTTATTGTTATTTCTTATTGATATTGTTATTTCCTATTGTTATTGTTATTTATTATTGTTATTGTTATTGTTATTTCATATTGTTATTGTTATTTCTTATTGTTATTGTTATTTCTTATTGATAGTGTTATTTTCTTATTGTTGTTGTTATTTCTTATTGTTATTGTTATTTATTATTGTTATTGTTATTTCCTATTGTTATTGTTATTTCTTATTGTTATTGTTATTTCTTATTGTTGTTGTTATTTCTTATTGTTATTGTTATTTCTTAATGTTATTGTTATTTATTATTGTTATTGTTATTTCTTATTGTTCTTTCTTATTGTTATTGTTATTGTTATTTCTTATTGTTATTGTTATTTCCTATTTTTTATTGTTACTTCTTTTTGTTATTGTTATTACTTACTGTTATTGTTATTTCTTTTTGTTATTGTTATTTCTTATTGTTATTGTTATTTCTTATTGATATTGTTATTTCCTATTGTTATTGTTATTTATTATTGTTATTGTTATTTCTTATTGTTATTGTTATTTCATATTGTTATTGTTATTTCTTATTATTATTGTTATTTCTTATTGTTAGTGTTATTTCTTATTGTTATTGTTATTGTTATTTCTTATTGTTATTGTTATTGTTATTTCTTATTGTTATTGTTATTTCTTATTGTTATTGTTATTGTTATTTCTTTATTGTTATTGTTATTTCTTATTGTTATTGTTATTTCTTATTGTTATTGTTATTTTTTATTGTTATTGTTATTCGTATTGTTATTTCTTATTGTTATTGTTATTTCTTATTGTTATTGTTATTTCTTATTGTTATTGTTATTTCTTAATATTATTGTTATTTCTTTTTGTTATTGTTATTTCTTATTGTTATTGATATTTCTTATTGTTATTGTTATTCCTTATTGTTATTGTTATTTGTTATTGTTATTCGTATTGTTATTTCTTATTGTTAGTGTTATTTCTTATTGTTATTGTTATTTCTTATTGTTATTGTTATTTCTTATAGTTATTGTTATTTCTTAATGTTATTGTTATTTCTTAATATTATTGTTATTTCTTTTTGTTATTGTTATTTATTATTGTTATTGTTATTTCTTAATATTATTGTTATTTCTTATTGTTATTGTTATTTCTTAATGTTATTGTTATTTCTTATTGTTATTGTTATTTCTTAATATTATTGTTATTTCTTTTTGTTATTGTTATTTCTTATTGTTCTTTTTTATTGTTATTGTTATTTCTTATTGTTATTGATATTTCTTATTGTTATTGTTATTTCTTATTGTTATTGTTATTTGTTATTCTTATTCGTATTGTTATTTCTTATTGTTATTGTTATTTCTTATTGTTATTGTTATTTCTTATTGTTATTGTTATTTCTTATTGTTATTGTTATTTCTTAATGTTATTGTTATTTCTTAATATTATTGTTATTTCTTTTTGTTATTGTTATTTCTTATTGTTCTTTCTTATTGTTATTGTTATTTCTTATTGTTATTGATATTTCTAATTGTTATTGTTATTTCTTATTGTTATTGTTATTTCTTATTGTTATTGTTATTTCTTATTGTTATTGTTATTTCCTATTGTTATTGTTATTTCTTATTGTTATTGTTATTTATTATTGTTATTGTTTTTTCTTATTGTGATTGTCATTTCTTATTGTTATTGTTATTTCTTAATGTTATTGATATTTATTATTGTTATTGTTATTTCTTAATGTTATTGTTATTTCTTATTGTTATTGTTATTTCTTATTGTTCTTTCTTTTTGTTATTGTTATTTCTTATTGTTATTGTTATTTCTTATTGTTATTGTTATTTCTTATTGTTATTGTTATTTTTTTATTGTTTTTGTTATTTCTTATTGTTATTGTTATTTTTTATTGTTATTGTTATTTCTTATTGTTATTGTTATTTCCTATTGTTATTGTTATTTCTTATTGTTATTGTTTTTTCTTATTGTGATTGTCATTTCTTATTGTTATTGTTATTTCTTAATGTTATTGTTATTTATTATTGTTATTGTTATTTCTTAATATTATTGTTATTTCTTATTGTTATTGTTATTTCTTATTGTTCTTTCTTTTTGTTATTGTTATTTCTTATTGTTATTGTTATTTCTTATTGTTTTTGTTATTTCTTATTGTTATTGTTATTTTTTTATTGTTTTTGTTATTTCTTATTGTTATTGTTATTTCTTATTGTTATTGTTATTTCTTATTGTCATTGTTATTTCTTATTGTTATTGTTATTTTTTATTGTCATTGTTATTTCTTATTGTTATTGTTATTTCTTATTGTCATTGTTATTTCTTATTGTTATTGTTATTTCTTATTGTTATTGTTATTTATTATTGTTATTGTTATTTCTTAATATTATTGTTATTTCTTATTGTTATTGTTATTTCTTATTGTTATTGTTATTTTTTTATTGTTTTTGTTATTTCTTATTGTTATTGTTATTTTTTATTGTTATTGTTATTTCTTATTGTTATTGTTATTTCCTATTGTTATTGTTTTTTCTTATTGTGATTGTCATTTCTTATTGTTATTGTTATTTCTTAATGTTATTGTTATTTCTTATTGTTATTGTTATTTCTTAATGTTATTGTTATTTCTTATTGTTATTGTTATTTCTTAATATTATTGTTATTTCTTATTGTTATTGTTATTTCTTAATATATTTGTTATTTCTTATTGTTATTGTTATTTCTTATTGTTCTTTCTTATTGTTATTGTTATTTCTGATTGTTATTGTTATTTCTGATTGTTATTGTTATTTCTTATTGTTATTGTTATTTTTTATTGTTTTTGTTATTTCTTATTGTTTTTGTTATTTCTTATTGTTATTGTTATTTCTTATTGTTATTGTTATTTCTTATTGTTATTGTTATTTCTTATTGTTTTTGTTATTTCTTATTGTTATTGTTATTTCTTATTGTAATTGTTATTTCTTATTGTTATTGTTATTTCTTATAGTTATTGTTATTTCTTATTGTTATTGTTATTTCTTATTGATATTGTTATTTCCTATTGTTTTGTTATTTATTATTGTTATTGTTATTTCCTATTGTTATTGTTATTTCTTATTCTTATTGTTATTTATTATTGTTATTGTTATTTCTTATTGTGATTGTCATTTCTTATTGTTATTGTTATTTCTTAATGTTATTGTTATTTTTTATTGTTATTGTTATTTCTTAATATTATTGTTATTTCTTATTGTTATTTCTTATTGTTATTGTTATTTCTTATTGTTTTTGTTATTTCTTATTGATATTGTTATTTCTTATTGTTATTGTTATTTTTTTATTGTTTTTGTTATTTCTTATTGTTATTGTTATTTTTTATTGTTATTGTTATTTCTTATTGTTATTGTTATTTCCTATTGTTATTGTTATTTCTTATTGTCATTGTTACTTCTTATTGTCATTGTTATTTCTTATTGTGATTGCCATTTCTTATTGTTATTGTTATTTCTTAATGTTATTGTTATTTATTATTGTTATTGGTATTTCTTAATATTATTGTTATTTCTTATTGTTATTGTTATTTCTTATTGTTCTTTCTTTTTGTTAATGTTATTTCTTATTGTTATTGTTATTTCTTATTGTTATTGTTATTTTTTTATTGTTTTTGTTATTTCTTATTGTTATTGTTATTTCTTATTGTTATTGTTATTTCTTATTGTTATTGTTATTTCTTATTGTCATTGTTATTTCTTATTGTTATTGTTATTTCTTATTGTTATTGTTATTTCTTATTGTCATTGTTATTTCTTATTGTTATTGTTATTTCTTATTGTTATTGTTATTGTTATTTCTTATTGTTATTGTTATTTCTTATTGTTATTGTTATTTTTTATTGTTATTGTTATTCGTATTGTTATTTCTTATTGTTATTGTTATTTCTTATTGTTATTGTTATTTCTTATTGTTATTGTTATTTCTTAATATTATTGTTATTTCTTTTTGTTATTGTTATTTCTTATTGTTCTTTCTTATTGTTATTGTTATTTCTTATTGTTATTGATATTTCTTATTGTTATTGTTATTCCTTATTGTTATTGTTATTTGTTATTGTTATTCGTATTGTTATTTCTTATTGTTATTGTTATTTCTTATTGTTATTGTTATTTCTTTTTGTTATTGTTATTTATTATTGTTATTGTTATTTCTTAATATTATTGTTATTTCTTATTGTTATTGTTATTTCTTAATGTTATTGTTATTTCTTATTGTTATTGTTATTTCTTAATATTATTGTTATTTCTTTTTGTTATTGTTATTTCTTATTGTTCTTTCTTATTGTTATTGTTATTTCTTATTGTTATTGATATTTCTTATTGTTATTGTTATTTCTTATTGTTATTGTTATTTGTTATTGTTATTCGTATTGTTATTTCTTATTGTTATTGTTATTTCTTATTGTTATTGTTATTTCTTATTGTTATTGTTATTTCTTAATGTTATTGTTATTTCTTAATATTATTGTTATTTCTTTTTGTTATTGTTATTTCTTATTGTTCTTTCTTATTGTTATTGATATTTCTAATTGTTATTGTTATTTCTTATTGTTATTGTTATTTCTTATTGTTATTGTTATTTCTTATTGTTATTGTTATTTCCTATTGTTATTGTTATTTCTTATTGTTATTGTTATTTATTATTGTTATTGTTTTTTCTTATTGTGATTGTCATTTCTTATTGTTATTGTTATTTATTATTGCTATTGTTATTTCCTATTGTTATTGTTATTTCTTATTGTTATTGTTATTGTTATTTCTTATTGTTATTGTTATTTCTTATTGTTATTGTTATTGTTATTTCTTATTGTTATTGTTATTTCTTATTGTTATTGTTATTTCTTATTGTTATAGTTATTTCCTATTGTTATTGTTATTTCTTATTCTTATTGTTATTTCTTATTGTTATTGTTATTTCTTATTGTTATTGTTATTCGTATTGTTATTTCTTATTGTTATTGTTATTTCTTATTGTTATTGTTATTTCTTATTGTTATTGTTATTTCTTATTGTTATTGTTATTTCTTATTGTTATTGTTATTTCCTATTGTTATTGTTATTTCTTATTGTTATTGTTATTTATTATTGTTATTGTTATTTCCTATTGTTATTGTTATTTCTTATTGTTAATGTTATTTCTTATTGTTATTGTTTTTGTTATTTCTTATTTTTATTGTTATTTCTTATTGTTTTTGTTATTTCTTAATGTTATTGTTATTTATTATTTTTATTGTTATTTCTTAATATTATTGTTATTTCTTATTGTTATTGTTATTTCTTATTGTTCTTTCTTATTGTTATTGTTATTTCTTATTGTTATTGTTATTTCTTATAGTTATTGTTATTTCTTATTGTTATTGTTATTTCTTATTGATATTGTTATTTCCTATTCTTAATGTTATTTATTATTGTTATTGTTATTTCTTATTGTTATTGTTATTTCATATTGTTATTGTTATTTCTTATTATTATTGTTATTTATTATTGTTAGTGTTATTTCTTATTGTTATTGTTATTTCTTATTGTTATTGTTATTTCTTATTGTTATTGTTATTTCTTATTGTTATAGTTATTTCCTATTGTTATTGTTATTTCTTATTCTTATTGTTATTTCTTATTGTTATTGTTATTTCTTATTGTTATTGTTATTAGTATTGTTATTTCTTATTGTTATTGCTATTTCTTATTGTTATTGTTATTTCTTATTGTTATTGTTATTTCTTATTGTTATTGTTATTTCTTATTTTTATTGTTATTTCCTATTGTTATTGTTATTTCTTATTGCTATTGTTATTTCTTATTGTTATTGTTATTTATTATTGTTATTGTTATTTCCTATTGTTATTGTTATTTCTTATTGTTATTGTTATTGTTATTTCTTATAGTTATTGTTATTTCTTATTGTTATTGTTATTTCTTATAGTTATTGTTATTTCTTATTGATATTGTTATTTCCTATTGTTATTGTTATTTATTATTGTTATTGTTATTGTTATTTCTTATTGTTATTGTTATTTCATATTGTTATTGTTATTTCTTATTGTTATTGTTATTTCTTATTGATAGTGTTATTTCTTATTGTTGTTGTTATTTCTTATTGTTATTGTTATTTATTATTGTTATTGTTATTTCCTATTGTTATTGTTATTTCTTATTGTTATTGTTATTTCTTATTGTTATTGTTATTTCTTATTGTTATTGTTATTTCTTAATGTTATTGTTATTTATTATTGTTATTGTTATTTCTTATTGTTCTTTCTTATTGTTATTGTTATTGTTATTTCTTATTGTTATTGTTATTTCCTATTTTTATTGTTACTTCTTTTTGTTATTGTTATTACTTATTGTTATTGTTATTTCTTTTTGTTATTGTTATTTCTTATTGTTATTGTTATTTCTTATTGATATTGTTATTTCCTATTGTTATTGTTATTTATTATTGTTATTGTTATTTCTTATTGTTATTGTTATTTCATATTGTTATTGTTATTTCTTATTATTATTGTTATTTCTTATTGTTAGTGTTATTTCTTATTGTTATTGTTATTTCTTATTGTTATTGTTATTGTTATTTCTTATTGTTATTGTTATTGTTATTTCTTATTGTTATTGTTATTTCTTATTGTTATTGTTATTTCTTATTGTTATTGTTATTGTTATTTCTTATTGTTATTGTTATTTCTTATTGTTATTGTTATTTCTTATTGTTATTGTTATTTTTTATTGTTATTGTTATTCGTATTGTTATTTCTTATTGTTATTGTTATTTCTTATTGTTATTGTTATTTCTTATTGTTATTGTTATTTCTTAATATTATTGTTATTTCTTTTTGTTATTGTTATTTCTTATTGTTCTTTCTTATTGTTATTGTTATTTCTTATTGTTATTGATATTTCTTATTGTTATTGTTATTCCTTATTGTTATTGTTATTTGTTATTGTTATTCGTATTGTTATTTCTTATTGTTATTGTTATTTCTTATTGTTATTGTTATTTCTTATTGTTATTGTTATTTCTTATAGTTATTGTTATTTCTTAATGTTATTGTTATTTCTTAATATTATTGTTATTTCTTTTTGTTATTGTTATTTATTATTGTTATTGTTATTTCTTAATATTATTGTTATTTCTTATTGTTATTGTTATTTCTTAATGTTATTGTTATTTCTTATTGTTATTGTTATTTCTTAATATTATTGTTATTTCTTTTTGTTATTGTTATTTCTTATTGTTCTTTCTTATTGTTATTGTTATTTCTTATTGTTATTGATATTTCTTATTGTTATTGTTATTTCTTATTGTTATTGTTATTTGTTATTCTTATTCGTATTGTTATTTCTTATTGTTATTGTTATTTCTTATTGTTATTGTTATTTCTTATTGTTATTGTTATTTCTTATTGTTATTGTTATTTCTTAATGTTATTGTTATTTCTTAATATTATTGTTATTTCTTTTTGTTATTGTTATTTCTTATTGTTCTTTCTTATTGTTATTGTTATTTCTTATTGTTATTGATATTTCTAATTGTTATTGTTATTTCTTATTGTTATTGTTATTTCTTATTGTTATTGTTATTTCTTATTGTTATTGTTATTTCCTATTGTTATTGTTATTTCTTATTGTTATTGTTATTTATTATTGTTATTGTTTTTTCTTATTGTGATTGTCATTTCTTATTGTTATTGTTATTTCTTAATGTTATTGATATTTATTATTGTTATTGTTATTTCTTAATGTTATTGTTATTTCTTATTGTTATTGTTATTTCTTATTGTTCTTTCTTTTTGTTATTGTTATTTCTTATTGTTATTGTTATTTCTTATTGTTATTGTTATTTCTTATTGTTATTGTTATTTTTTTATTGTTTTTGTTATTTCTTATTGTTATTGTTATTTTTTATTGTTATTGTTATTTCTTATTGTTATTGTTATTTCCTATTGTTATTGTTATTTCTTATTGTTATTGTTTTTTCTTATTGTGATTGTCATTTCTTATTGTTATTGTTATTTCTTAATGTTATTGTTATTTATTATTGTTATTGTTATTTCTTAATATTATTGTTATTTCTTATTGTTATTGTTATTTCTTATTGTTCTTTCTTTTTGTTATTGTTATTTCTTATTGTTATTGTTATTTCTTATTGTTATTGTTATTTATTATTGTTATTGTTATTTCTTAATATTATTGTTATTTCTTATTGTTATTGTTATTTCTTATTGTTATTGTTATTTTTTTATTGTTTTTGTTATTTCTTATTGTTATTGTTATTTTTTATTGTTATTGTTATTTCTTATTGTTATTGTTATTTCCTATTGTTATTGTTATTTCTTATTGTTATTGTTTTTTCTTATTGTGATTGTCATTTCTTATTGTTATTGTTATTTCTTAATGTTATTGTTATTTCTTATTGTTATTGTTATTTCTTAATGTTATTGTTATTTCTTATTGTTATTGTTATTTCTTATTGTTATTGTTATTTCTTAATATATTTGTTATTTCTTATTGTTATTGTTATTTCTTATTGTTCTTTCTTATTGTTATTGTTATTTCTGATTGTTATTGTTATTTCTTATTGTTATTGTTATTTTTTATTGTTTTTGTTATTTCTTATTGTTTTTGTTATTTCTTATTGTTATTGTTATTTCTTATTGTTATTGTTATTTCTTATTGTTATTGTTATTTCTTATTGTTTTTGTTATTTCTTATTGTTATTGTTATTTCTTATTGTAATTGTTTTTTCTTATTGTTATTGTTATTTCTTATAGTTATTGTTATTTCTTATTGTTATTGTTATTTCTTATTGATATTGTTATTTCCTATTGTTTTGTTATTTATTATTGTTATTGTTATTTCTTATTGTTATTGTTATTTCATATTGTTATTGTTATTTCTTATTTATAGTGTTATTTCTTATTGTTATTTCTTATTGTTATTGTTATTTCTTATTGTTATTGTTATTTATTATTGTTATTGTTATTTCCTATTGCTATTGTTATTTCTTATTGTTATTTCTTATTGTTATTGTTATTGTTATTTTTATTGTTATTGTTATTTCTTATTGTTATTGTTATTTCTTAATGTTATTGTTATTTATTATTGTTATTGTTATTTCTTAATATTATTGTTATTTCTTATTGTTATTGTTATTTCTTATTGTTCTTTCTTATTGTTATTTTTATTTCTTATTGTTATTGTTATTGTTATTTCTTATTGTTATTGTTATTTCCTATTGTTATTGTTACTTCTTTTTGTTATTGTTGTTACTTATTGTTATTGTTATTTCTTTTTGTTATTGTTATTTCTTATTGTTATTGTTATTTCTTATTGTTATTGTTATTTCTTATTGTTATTGTTATTTCTTATTGTTATTGTTAGTTCTTATTGTTATTGTTATTTCTTATTGTTATTGTTATTTCTTATGGTTATTGTTATTTCTTATTGTTATTGTTATTTCTTATTGTTATTGTTATTTCTTATTGTTATTGTTATTTCTTATTGTTATTGTTATTTCTTATTGTTATTGTTATTTCTTATTGTTATTGTTATTTCTTATAGTTATTGTTATTTCTTATTGTTATTGTTATTTCTTATTGATATTGTTACTTCCTATTGTTATTGTTATTTCTTATTGTTATTGTTATTTCATATTGTTATTGTTATTTCTTATTGTTATTGTTATTTCTTATTGATAGTGTTATTTCTTATTGTTATTGTTATTTCTTATTGTTATTGTTATTTCTTATTGTTATTTCTTATTGTTATTGTTATTTCTTATTGTTATTGTTATTTATTATTGTTATTGTTATTTCCTATTGTTATTGTTATTTCTTATTGTTATTGTTATTGTTATTTATTATTGTTATTGTTATTTCTTATTGTTATTGTTATTTCTTAATGTTATTGTTATTTATTATTGTTATTGTTATTTCTTATTGTTATTGTTATTTCTTATTGTTCTTTCTTATTGTTATTGTTATTTCTTATTGTTATTGTTATTGTTATTTCTTATTGTTATTGTTATTTCTTATTGTTACTGTTATTTCTTATTGTTATTGTTATTTCTTATTGTTATTGTTATTTCCTATTGTTATTGTTACTTCTTTTTGTTATTCTTATTACTTATTGTTATTGTTATTTCTTTTTGTTATTGTTATTTCTTATTGTTATTGTTATTTCTTATTGTTATTGTTATTTCTTATTGTTATTGTAATTTCTTTTTGTTATTGTTATTTCTTATTGTTATTGTTATTTCTTATAGTTATTGTTGTTTCTTATTGATATTGTTATTTATTATTGTTATTGTTATTTCTTATTGTTATTGTTATTTCATATTGTTATTGTTATTTCTTATTGTTATTGTTATTTCTTATTGATAGTGTTATTTCTTATTGTTGTTGTTATTTCTTATTGTTATTGTTATTTATTATTGTTATTGTCATTTCCTATTGTTATTGTTATTTCTTATTGTTATTGTTATTTCTTATTGTTATTGTTATTTCTTATTGTTATTGTTATTTCTTATTGTTATTGTTATTTCTTATTGTTATTGTTATTTATTATTGTTAGTGATATTTCTTATTGTTATTGTTATTTCTTATTGTTATTGTTATTTCCTATTGTTATTGTTATTTCTTATTGTTATTGTTATTGTTATTTATTATTGTTATTGTTATTTCTTATTGTTATTGTTATTTCTTAATGTTATTGTTATTTATTATTGTTATTGTTATTTCTTAATATTATTGTTATTTCTTATTGTTATTGTTATTTCTTATTGTTCTTTCTTATTATTATTGTTATTTCTTATTGTTATTGTTATTGTTATTTCTTATTGTTATTGTTATTGTTATTTCTTATTGTTATTGTTATTTCTTATTGTTACTGTTATTTCTTATTGTTATTGTTATTTCTTATTGTTATTGTTATTTCCTATTGTTATTGTTACTTCTTTTTGTTATTGTTATTACTTATTGTTATTGTTATTTCTTTTTGTTATTGTTATTTCTTATTGTTATTGTTATTTCTTATTGTTATTGTTATTTCTTGTTGTTATTGTAATTTCTTATTGTTATTGTTATTTCTTATTGTTATTGTTATTTCTTATAGTTATTGTTATTTCTTATTGTTATTGTTGTTTCTTATTGATATTGTTATTTCCTATTCTTATTGTTATTTATTATTGTTATTGTTATTTCTTATTGTTATTGTTATTTCATATTGTTATTGTTATTTCTTATTGTTATTGTTATTTCTTATTGATAGTGTTATTTCTAATTGTTGTTGTTATTTCTTATTGTTATTGTTATTTCTTATTGTTATTGTTATTTATTATTGTTATTGTCATTTCCTATTGTTATTGTTATTTCTTATTGTTATTGTTATTTCTTATTGTTAGTGTTATTTCTTATTGTTATTCTTATTGTTATTTATTATTGTTATTGTTATTTCCTATTGTTATTGTTATTTCTTATTGTTATTGTTATTGTTATTTCTTATTGTTATTGTTATTTCCTATTGTTATTGTTATTTCTTATTGTTATTCGTATTGTTATTGTTATTTCTTATTGTTATTGTTATTTCTTACTGTTATTGTTATTTCTTATTGTTATTGTTATTTCTTATAGTTATTGTTATTTCTTATTGATATTGTTATTTCCTATTGTTATTGTTATTTATTATTGTTATTGTTATTTCTTATTGTTATTGTTATTTCATATTGTTATTGTTATTTCTTATTGTTATTGTTATTTCTTATTGATAGTGTTATTTCTTATTGTTGTTGTTATTTCTTATTGTTATTGTTATTTCTTATTGTTATTGTTATTTCTTATTGTTATTGTTATTTATTATTGTTATTGTCATTTCCTATTGTTATTGTTATTTCTTATTGTTATTGTTATTTCTTATTGTTATTGTTATTGTTATTGTTATTTCTTATTGTTATTGTTATTTCTTATTGTTATTGTTATTTCTTATTGTTATTGTTATTTATTATTGTTATTGTTATTTCTTATTGTCATTGTTATTTCTTATTGTTATTGTTATTTCTTATTGATCTTTCTTATTGTTATTGTTATTTCGTCTTGTTATTGTTATTGTTATTTCTTATTGTTATTGTTATTTCCTATTTTTATTGTTACTTCTTTTTGTTATTGTTATTACTTATTGTAATTGTTATTTCTTTTTGTTATTGTTATTTCTTATTGTTATTGTTATTTCTTATTGATATTGTTATTTCCTATTGTTATTTTTATTTATTATTGTTATTGTTATTTCTTATTGTTATTGTTATTTCATATTGTTATTGTTATTTCTTATTATTATTGTTATTTCTTATTGTTAGTGTTATTTGTTATTGTTATTGTTATTTCTTATTGTTATTGTTATTTCTTATTGTTATTGTTATTTATTATTGCTATTGTTATTTCCTATTGTTATTGTTATTTCTTATTGTTATTGTTATTTCTTATTGTTATTGTTATTGTTATTTCTTATTGTTATTGTTATTTCTTATTGTTATTGTTATTGTTATTTCTTATTGTTATTGTTATTTCTTATTGTTATTGTTATTTCTTATTGTTATTGTTATTTCTTATTGTTATAGTTATTTCCTATTGTTATTGTTATTTCTTATTCTTATTGTTATTTCTTATTGTTATTGTTATTTCTTATTGTTATTGTTATTCGTATTGTTATTTCTTATTGTTATTGTTATTTCTTATTGTTATTGTTATTTCTTATTGTTATTGTTATTTCTTATTGTTATTGTTATTTCTTATTGTTATTGTTATTTCCTATTGTTATTGTTATTTCTTATTGTTATTGTTATTTATTATTGTTATTGTTATTTCCTATTGTTATTGTTATTTCTTATTGTTATTGTTTTTGTTATTTCTTATTTTTATTGTTATTTCTTATTGTTTTTGTTATTTCTTAATGTTATTGTTATTTATTATTTTTATTGTTATTTCTTAATATTATTGTTATTTCTTATTGTTATTGTTATTTCTTATTGTTCTTTCTTATTGTTATTGTTATTTCTTATTTTTATTGTTATTTCTTATAGTTATTGTTATTTCTTATTGTTATTGTTATTTCTTATTGATATTGTTATTTCCTATTCTTAATGTTATTTATTATTGTTATTGTTATTTCTTATTGTTATTGTTATTTCATATTGTTATTGTTATTTCTTATTATTATTGTTATTTATTATTTTTAGTGTTATTTCTTATTGTTATTGTTATTTCTTATTGTTATTGTTATTTCTTATTGTTATTGTTATTTCTTATTGTTATTGTTATTTATTATTGTTATTGTTATTTCCTATTGTTATTGTTAATTCTTATTGTTATTGTTATTTCTTATTGTTATTGTTATTGTTATTTCTTATAGTTATTGTTATTTCTTATTGTTATTGTTATTTCTTATAGTTATTGTTATTTCTTATTGATATTGTTATTTCCTATTGTTATTGTTGTTTATTATTGTTATTGTTATTTCTTATTGTTATTGTTATTTCATATTGTTATTGTTATTTCTTATAGTTATTGTTATTTCTTATTGATAGTGTTATTTCTTATTGTTGTTGTTATTTCTTATTGTTATTGTTATTTATTATTGTTATTGTTATTTCCTATTGTTATTGTTATTTCTTATTGTTATTGTTATTTCTTATTGTTATTGTTATTTCTTATTGTTATTGTTATTTCTTAATGTTATTGTTATTTATTATTGTTATTGTTATTTCTTATTGTTCTTTCTTATTGTTATTTCTTATTGTTATTGTTATTTCCTATTTTTATTGTTACTTCTTTTTGTTATTGTTATTACTTATTGTTATTGTTATTTCCTTTTGTTATTGTTATTTCTTATTGTTATTGTTATTTCTTATTGATATTGTTATTTCCTATTGTTATTGTTATTTATTATTGTTATTGTTATTTCTTATTGTTATTGTTATTTCATATTGTTATTGTTATTTCTTATTGTTATTGTTATTTCTTATTGTTATTGTTATTTCTTAATATTATTGTTATTTCTTTTTGTTATTGTTATTTCTTATTGTTCTTTCTTATTGTTATTGTTATTTCTTATTGTTATTGATATTTCTTATTGTTATTGTTATTCCTTATTGTTATTGTTATTTGTTATTGTTATTCGTATTGTTATTTCTTATTGTTATTGTTATTTCTTATTGTTATTGTTATTTCTTATTGTTATTGTTATTTCTTATTGTTATTGTTATTTCTTATTGTTATTGTTATTTCTTAATGGTATTGTTATTTCTTATTGTTCTTTCTTATTGTTATTGTTATTTCTTATTGTTATTGATATTTCTTATTGTTATTGTTATTTCTTATTGTTATTGTTATTTGTTATTGTTATTCGTATTGTTATTTCTTATTGTTATTGTTATTTCTTATTGTTATTGTTATTTCTTATTGTTATTGTTATTTCTTAATGTTATTGTTATTTCTTAATATTATTGTTATTTCTTTTTGTTATTGTTATTTCTTATTGTTCTTTCTTATTGTTATTGTTATTTCTTATTGTTATTGATATTTCTAATTGTTATTGTTATTTCTTATTGTTATTGTTATTTCTTATTGTTATTGTTATTTCTTATTGTTATTGTTATTTCCTATTGTTATTGTTATTTCTTATTGTTATTGTTATTTATTATTGTTATTGTTTTTTCTTATTGTGATTGTCATTTCTTATTGTTATTGTTATTTACTATTGCTATTGTTATTTCCTATTGTTATTGTTATTTCTTATTGTTATTGTTATTTCTTATTGTTATTGTTATTGTTATTTCTTATTGTTATTGTTATTTCTTATTGTTATTGTTATTGTTATTTCTTATTGTTATTGTTATTTCTTATTGTTATTGTTATTTCTTATTGTTATAGTTATTTCCTATTGTTATTGTTATTTCTTATTCTTATTGTTATTTCTTATTGTTATTGTTATTTCTTATTGTTATTGTTATTCGTATTGTTATTTCTTATTGTTATTGTTATTTCTTATTGTTATTGTTATTTCTTATTGTTATTGTTATTTCTTATTGTTATTGTTATTTCCTATTGTTATTGTTATTTCTTATTGTTATTGTTATTTCTTATTGTTATTGTTATTTCTTATTGTTATTGTTATTGTTATTTATTATTGTTATTTCCTATTGTTATTGTTATTTCTTATTGTTAATGTTATTTCTTATTGTAATTGTTTTTGTTATTTCTTATTTTTATTGTTATTTCTTATTGTTTTTGTTATTTCTTAATGTTATTGTTATTTATTATTTTTATTGTTATTTCTTAATATTATTGTTATTTCTTATTGTTATTGTTATTTCTTATTGTTCTTTCTTATTGTTATTGTTATTTCTTATTGTTATTGATATTTCTAATTGTTATTGTTATTTCTTATTGTTATTGTTATTTCTTATTGTTATTGTTATTTCTTATTGTTATTGTTATTTCCTATTGTTATTGTTATTTCTTATTGTTATTGTTATTTATTATTGTTATTGTTTTTTCTTATTGTGATTGTCATTTCTTATTGTTATTGTTATTTATTATTGCTATTGTTATTTCCTATTGTTATTGTTATTTCTTATTGTTCTTGTTATTTCTTATTGTTATTGTTATTGTTATTTCTTATTGTTATTGTTATTTCTTATTGTTATTGTTATTGTTATTTCTTATTGTTATTGTTATTTCTTATTGTTATTGTTATTTCTTATTGTTATAGTTATTTCCTATTGTTATTGTTATTTCTTATTCTTATTGTTATTTCTTATTGTTATTGTTATTTCTTATTGTTATTGTTATTCGTATTGTTATTTCTTATTGTTATTGTTATTTCATATTGTTATTGTTATTTCTTATTATTATTGTTATTTATTATTGTTAGTGTTATTTCTTATTGTTATTGTTATTTCTTATTGTTATTGTTATTTCTTATTGTTATTGTTATTTCTTATTGTTATTGTTATTTCTTATTGTTATAGTTATTTCCTATTGTTATTGTTATTTCTTATTCTTATTGTTATTTCTTATTGTTATTGTTATTTCTTATTGTTATTGTTATTTCTTATTGTTATTGTTATTTCTTATTGTTATTGTTATTTCTTATTGTTATTGTTATTTCCTATTGTTATTGTTATTTCTTATAGTTATTGTTATTTCTTATTGATATTGTTATTTCCTATTGTTATTGTTATTTATTATTGTTATTGTTATTTCTTATTGTTATTGTTATTTCATATTGTTATTGTTATTTCTTATAGTTATTGTTATTTCTTATTGTTGTTGTTATTTCTTAATGTTATTGTTATTTATTATTGTTATTGTTATTTCCTATTGTTATTGTTATTTCTTATTGTTATTGCTATTTCTTATTGTTATTGTTATTTCTTATTGTTATTGTTATTTCTTAATGTTATTGTTATTTATTATTGTTATTGTTATTTCTTATTGTTCTTTCTTATTGTTATTTCTTATTGTTATTGTTATTTCCTATTTTTATTGTTACTTCTTTTTGTTATTGTTATTACTTATTGTTATTGTTATTTCTTTTTGTTATTGTTATTTCTTATTGTTATTGTTATTTCTTATTGATATTGTTATTTCCTATTGTTATTGTTATTTATTATTGTTATTGTTATTTCTTATTGTTATTGTTATTTCATATTGTTATTGTTATTTCTTATTATTATTGTTATTTCTTATTGTTAGTGTTATTTCTTATTGTTATTGTTATTTCTTATTGTTATTGTTATTGTTATTTCTTATTGTTATTTCTTATTGTTATTGTTATTGTTATTTCTTATTGTTATTGTTATTGTTATTTCTTATTGTTATTGTTATTGTTATTTCTTATTGTTATTGTTATTTCTTATTGTTATTGTTATTTCTTATTGTTATTGTTATTTTTTATTGTTATTGTTATTCGTATTGTTATTTCTTATTGTTATTGTTATTTCTTATTGTTATTGTTATTTCTTAATATTATTGTTATTTCTTTTTGTTATTGTTATTTCTTATTGTTCTTTCTTATTGTTATTGTTATTTCTTATTGTTATTGATATTTCTTATTGTTATTGTTATTCCTTATTGTTATTGTTATTTGTTATTGTTATTCGTATTGTTATTCGTATTGTTATTTCTTATTGTTATTGTTATTTCTTATTGTTATTGTTATTTCTTATTGTTATTGTTATTTCTTAATGGTATTGTTATTTCTTTATATTATTGTTATTTCTTAATATTATTGTTATTTCTTATTGTTATTGTTATTTCTTAATGTTATTGTTATTTCTTATTGTTATTGTTATTTCTTAATATTATTGTTATTTCTTTTTGTTATTGTTATTTCTTATTGTTCTTTCTTATTGTTATTGTTATTTCTTATTGTTATTGATATTTCTTATTGTTATTGTTATTTCTTATTGTTATTGATATTTGTTATTGTTATTCGTATTGTTATTTCTTATTGTTATTGTTATTTCTTATTGTTATTGTTATTTCTTATTGTTATTGTTATTTCTTATTGTTATTGTTATTTCTTAATGTTATTGTTATTTCTTAATATTATTGTTATTTCTTTTTGTTATTGTTATTTCTTATTGTTCTTTCTTATTGTTATTGTTATTTCTTATTGTTATTGATATTTCTAATTGTTATTGTTATTTCTTATTGTTATTGTTATTTCTTATTGTTATTGTTATTTCTCATTGTTATTGTTATTTCCTATTGTTATTGTTATTTCTTATTGTTATTGTTATTTATTATTGTTATTGTTTTTTCTTATTGTGATTGTCATTTCTTATTGTTATTGTTATTTATTATTGCTATTGTTATTTCCTATTGTTATTGTTATTTCTTATTGTTATTGTTATTTCTTATTGTTATTGTTATTTCTTATTGTTATTGTTATTGTTATTTCTTATTGTTATTGTTATTTCTTATTGTTATTGTTATTTCTTATTGTTATAGTTATTTCCTATTGTTATTGTTATTTCTTATTCTTATTGTTATTTCTTATTGTTATTGTTATTTCTTATTGTTATTGTTATTCGTATTGTTATTTCTTATTGTTATTGTTATTTCTTATTGTTATTGTTATTGTTATTTATTATTGTTATTGTTATTTCCTATTGTTATTGTTATTTCTTATTGTTAATGTTATTTCTTATTGTTATTGTTTTTGTTATTTCTTATTTTTATTGTTATTTCTTATTGTTTTTGTTATTTCTTAATGTTATTGTTATTTATTATTTTTATTGTTATTTCTTAATATTATTGTTATTTCTTATTGTTATTGTTATTTCTTATTGTTCTTTCTTATTGTTATTGTTATTTCTTATTGTTATTGATATTTCTAATTGTTATTGTTATTTCTTATTGTTATTGTTATTTCTTATTGTTATTGTTATTTCTTATTGTTATTGTTATTTCCTATTGTTATTGTTATTTCTTATTGTTATTGTTATTTATTATTGTTATTGTTTTTTCTTATTGTGATTGTCATTTCTTATTGTTATTGTTATTTATTATTGCTATTGTTATTTCCTATTGTTATTGTTATTTCTTATTGTTATTGTTATTTCTTATTGTTATTGTTATTGTTATTTCTTATTGTTATTGTTATTTCTTATTGTTATTGTTATTGTTATTTCTTATTGTTATTGTTATTTCTTATTGTTATTGTTATTGTTATTTCTTATTGTTATTGTTATTTCTTATTGTTATTGTTATTTCTTATTGTTATAGTTATTTCCTATTGTTATTGTTATTTCTTATTCTTATTGTTATTTCTTATTGTTATTGTTATTCGTATTGTTATTTCTTATTGTTATTGTTATTTCATATTGTTATTGTTATTTCTTATTATTATTCTTATTTATTATTGTTAGTGTTATTTCTTATTGTTATTGTTATTTCTTATTGTTATTGTTATTTCTTATTGTTATTGTTATTTCTTATTGTTATTGTTATTTCTTATTGTTATAGTTATTTCCTATTGTTATTGTTATTTCTTATTCTTATTGTTATTTCTTATTGTTATTGTTATTTTTTATTGTTATTGTTATTTCTTATTGTTATTGTTATTTCCTATTGTTATTGTTATTTCTTATTGTTATTGTTATTTCTTATTATTATTGTTATTTATTATTGTTATTGTTATTTCCTATTGTTATTGTTATTTCTTATTGTTATTGTTATTTCTTATTGTTATTGTTATTTCTTATTGTTATTGTTATTGTTATTTCTTATAGTTATTGTTATTTCTTATTGTTATTGTTATTTCTTATAGTTATTGTTATTTCTTATTGATATTGTTATTTCCTATTGTTATTGTTATTTATTATTGTTATTGTTATTTCTTATTGTTATTGTTATTTCATATTGTTATTGTTATTTCTTATTGTTATTGTTATTTCTTATTGATAGTGTTATTTCTTATTGTTGTTGTTATTTCTTATTGTTATTGTTATTTATTATTGTTATTGTTATTTCCTATTGTTATTGTTATTTCTTATTGTTATTGTTATTTCTTATTGTTATTGTTATTTCTTAATGTTATTGTTATTTATTATTGTTATTGTTATTTCTTATTATTCTTTCTTATTGTTATTGTTATTGTTATTTCTTATTGTTATTGTTATTTCCTATTTTTATTGTTACTTCTTTTTGTTATTGTTATTACTTATTGTTATTGTTATTTATTATTTTTATTGTTATTTCTTAATATTATTGTTATTTCTTATTGTTATTGTTATTTCTTATTGTTCTTTCTTATTGTTATTGTTATTTCTTATTGTTATTGATATTTCTAATTGTTATTGTTATTTCTTATTGTTATTGTTATTTCTTATTGTTATTGTTATTTCTTATTGTTATTGTTATTTCCTATTGTTATTGTTATTTCTTATTGTTATTGTTATTTATTATTGTTATTGTTTTTTCTTATTGTGATTGTCATTTCTTATTGTTATTGTTATTTATTATTGCTATTGTTATTTCCTATTGTTATTGTTATTTCTTATTGTTCTTGTTATTTCTTATTGTTATTGTTATTGTTATTTCTTATTGTTATTGTTATTTCTTATTGTTATTGTTATTGTTATTTCTTATTGTTATTGTTATTTCTTATTGTTATTGTTATTTCTTATTGTTATAGTTATTTCCTATTGTTATTGTTATTTCTTATTCTTATTGTTATTTCTTATTGTTATTGTTATTTCTTATTGTTATTGTTATTCGTATTGTTATTTCTTATTGTTATTGTTATTTCATATTGTTATTGTTATTTCTTATTATTATTGTTATTTATTATTGTTAGTGTTATTTCTTATTGTTATTGTTATTTCTTATTGTTATTGTTATTTCTTATTGTTATTGTTATTTCTTATTGTTATTGTTATTTCTTATTGTTATAGTTATTTCCTATTGTTATTGTTATTTCTTATTCTTATTGTTATTTCTTATTGTTATTGTTATTTCTTATTGTTATTGTTATTTCTTATTGTTATTGTTATTTCTTATTGTTATTGTTATTTCCTATTGTTATTGTTATTTCTTATAGTTATTGTTATTTCTTATTGATATTGTTATTTCCTATTGTTATTGTTATTTATTATTGTTATTGTTATTTCTTATTGTTATTGTTATTTCATATTGTTATTGTTATTTCTTATAGTTATTGTTATTTCTTATTGATAGTGTTATTTCTTATTGTTGTTGTTATTTCTTAATGTTATTGTTATTTATTATTGTTATTGTTATTTCCTATTGTTATTGTTATTTCTTATTGTTATTGTTATTTCTTTTTGTTATTGTTATTTCTTATTGTTATTGTTATTTCTTATTGATATTGTTATTTCCTATTGTTATTGTTATTTATTATTGTTATTGTTATTTCTTATTGTTATTGTTATTTCATATTGTTATTGTTATTTCTTATTATTATTGTTATTTCTTATTGTTAGTGTTATTTCTTATTGTTATTGTTATTGTTATTTCTTATTGTTATTGTTATTGTTATTTCTTATTGTTATTGTTATTGTTATTTCTTATTGTTATTGTTATTTCTTATTGTTATTGTTATTTCTTATTGTTATTGTTATTTTTTATTGTTATTGTTATTCGTATTGTTATTTCTTATTGTTATTGTTATTTCTTATTGTTATTGTTATTTCTTAATATTATTGTTATTTCTTTTTGTTATTGTTATTTCTTATTGTTCTTTCTTATTGTTATTGTTATTTCTTATTGTTATTGATATTTCTTATTGTTATTGTTATTCCTTATTGTTATTGTTATTTGTTATTGTTATTCGTATTGTTATTCGTATTGTTATTTCTTATTGTTATTGTTATTTCTTATTGTTATTGTTATTTCTTATTGTTATTGTTATTTCTTATTGTTATTGTTATTTCTTAATGGTATTGTTATTTCTTTATATTATTGTTATTTATTATTGTTATTGTTATTTCTTAATATTATTGTTATTTCTTATTGTTATTGTTATTTCTTAATGTTATTGTTATTTCTTATTGTTATTGTTATTTCTTAATATTATTGTTATTTCTTTTTGTTATTGTTATTTCTTATTGTTCTTTCTTATTGTTATTGTTATTTCTTATTGTTATTGATATTTCTTATTGTTATTGTTATTTCTTATTGTTATTGATATTTGTTATTGTTATTCGTATTGTTATTTCTTATTGTTATTGTTATTTCTTATTGTTATTGTTATTTCTTATTGTTATTGTTATTTCTTATTGTTATTGTTATTTCTTAATGTTATTGTTATTTCTTAATATTATTGTTATTTCTTTTTGTTATTGTTATTTCTTATTGTTCTTTCTTATTGTTATTGATATTTCTAATTGTTATTGTTATTTCTTATTGTTATTGTTATTTCTTATTGTTATTGTTATTTCTTATTGTTATTGTTATTTCCTATTGTTATTGTTATTTCTTATTGTTATTGTTATTTATTATTGTTATTGTTTTTTCTTATTGTGATTGTCATTTCTTATTGTTATTGTTATTTATTATTGCTATTGTTATTTCCTATTGTTATTGTTATTTCTTATTGTTATTGTTATTTCTTATTGTTATTGTTATTGTTATTTCTTATTGTTATTGTTATTTCTTATTGTTATTGTTATTTATTATTGTTATTGTTTTTTCTTATTGTGATTGTCATTTCTTATTGTTATTGTTATTTATTATTGCTATTGTTATTTCCTATTGTTATTGTTATTTCTTATTGTTATTGTTATTTCTTATTGTTATTGTTATTGTTATTTCTTATTGTTATTGTTATTTCTTATTGTTATTGTTATTGTTATTTCTTATTGTTATTGTTATTTCTTATTGTTATTGTTATTGTTATTTCTTATTGTTATTGTTATTTCTTATTGTTATTGTTATTTCTTATTGTTATAGTTATTTCCTATTGTTATTGTTATTTCTTATTCTTATTGTTATTTCTTATTGTTATTGTTATTCGTATTGTTATTTCTTATTGTTATTGTTATTTCATATTGTTATTGTTATTTCTTATTATTATTGTTATTTATTATTGTTAGTGTTATTTCTTATTGTTATTGTTATTTCTTATTGTTATTGTTATTTCTTATTGTTATTGTTATTTCTTATTGTTATTGTTATTTCTTATTGTTATAGTTATTTCCTATTGTTATTGTTATTTCTTATTCTTATTGTTATTTCTTATTGTTATTGTTATTTCTTATTGTTATTGTTATTTCTTATTGTTATTGTTATTTCTTATTGTTATTGTTATTTCCTATTGTTATTGTTATTTCTTATTGTTATTGTTATTTCTTATTGTTATTGTTATTTATTATTGTTATTGTTATTTCCTATTGTTATTGTTATTTCTTATTGTTATTGTTATTTCTTATTGTTATTGTTATTTCTTATTGTTATTGTTATTGTTATTTCTTATAGTTATTGTTATTTCTTATTGTTATTGTTATTTCTTATAGTTATTGTTATTTCTTATTGATATTGTTATTTCCTATTGTTATTGTTATTTATTATTGTTATTGTTATTTCTTATTGTTATTGTTATTTCATATTGTTATTGTTATTTCTTATTGTTATTGTTATTTCTTATTGATAGTGTTATTTCTTATTGTTGTTGTTATTTCTTATTGTTATTGTTATTTATTATTGTTATTGTTATTTCCTATTGTTATTGTTATTTCTTATTGTTATTGTTATTTCTTATTGTTATTGTTATTTCTTAATGTTATTGTTATTTATTATTGTTATTGTTATTTCTTATTATTCTTTCTTATTGTTATTGTTATTGTTATTTCTTATTGTTATTGTTATTTCCTATTTTTATTGTTACTTCTTTTTGTTATTGTTATTACTTATTGTTATTGTTATTTCTTTTTGTTATTGTTATTTCTTATTGTTATTGTTATTTCTTATTGATATTGTTATTTCCTATTGTTATTGTTATTTATTATTGTTATTGTTATTTCTTATTGTTATTGTTATTTCATATTGTTATTGTTATTTCTTATTATTATTGTTATTTCTTATTGTTAGTGTTATTTCTTATTGTTATTGTTATTGTTATTTCTTATTGTTATTGTTATTGTTATTTCTTATTGTTATTGTTATTGTTATTTCTTATTGTT
Organism: Ontholestes murinus; assembly: GCA_963969525.1. Taxonomy (NCBI): domain Eukaryota; kingdom Metazoa; phylum Arthropoda; class Insecta; order Coleoptera; family Staphylinidae; genus Ontholestes; species Ontholestes murinus. The sequence goes on from CAXAKX010001119.1 coordinate 186,033, forward strand.
ATTGTTATTTCTTATTGTTATTGTTATTGTTATTTCTTATTGTTATTGTTATTTCTTATTGTTATTGTTATTGTTATTCGTATTGTTATTTCTTATTGTTATTGTTATTTTTTATTGTTATTGTTATTCGTATTGTTATTTCTTATTGTTATTGTTATTTCTTATTGTTATTGTTATTTCTTATTGTTATTTCTTAATATTATTGTTATTTCTTTTTGTTATTGTTATTTCTTATTGTTCTTTCTTATTGTTATTGTTATTTCTTATTGTTATTGATATTTCTTATTGTTATTGTTATTCCTTATTGTTATTGTTATTTGTTATTGTTATTCGTATTGTTATTTCTTATTGTTATTGTTATTTCTTATTGTTATTGTTATTTCTTATTGTTATTGTTATTTCTTAATGTTATTGTTATTTCTTAATATTATTGTTATTTCTTATTGTTATTGTTATTTCTTAATATTATTGTTATTTCTTATTGTTATTGTTATTTCTTAATGTTATTGTTATTTCTTATTGTTATTGTTATTTCTTAATATTATTGTTATTTCTTTTTGTTATTGTTATTTCTTATTGTTCTTTCTTATTGTTATTGTAATTTCTTATTGTTATTGATATTTCTTATTGTTATTGTTATTTCTTATTGTTATTGTTATTTGTTATTGTTATTCGTATTGTTATTTCTTATTGTTATTGTTATTTCTTATTGTTATTGTTATTTCTTATTGTTATTGTTATTTCTTAATGTTATTGTTATTTCTTAATATTATTGTTATTTCTTTTTGTTATTGTTATTTCTTATTGTTCTTTCTTATTGTTATTGTTATTTCTTATTGTTATTGATATTTCTAATTGTTATTGTTATTTCTTATTGTTATTGTTATTTCTTATTGTTATTGTTATTTCTTAATGTTATTGTTATTTCCTATTGTTATTGTTATTTCTTATTGTTATTGTTATTTATTATTGTTATTCTTTTTTCTTATTGTGATTGTCATTTCTTAATGTTATTGATATTTATTATTGTTATTGTTATTTCTTAATGTTATTGTTATTTCTTATTGTTATTGTTATTTCTTATTGTTCTTTCTTTTTGTTATTGTTATTTCTTATTGTTATTGTTATTTCTTATTGTTATTGTTATTTCTTATTGTTATTGTTATTTTTTTATTGTTTTTGTTATTTCTTATTGTTATTGTTATTTTCTATTGTTATTGTTATTTCTTATTGTTATTGTTATTTCCTATTCTTATTGTTATTTCTTATTGTTATTGTTTTTTCTTATTGTGATTGTCATTTCTTATTGTTATTGTTATTTCTTAATGTTATTGTTATTTATTATTGTTATTGTTATTTCTTAATATTATTGTTATTTCTTATTGTTATTGTTATTTCTTATTGTTCTTTCTTTTTGTTATTGTTATTTCTTATTGTTATTGTTATTTCTTATTGTTTTTATTATTTCTTATTGTTATTGTTATTTTTTTATTGTTTTTGTTATTTCTTATTGTTATTGTTATTTCTTATTGTTATTGTTATTTTTTATTGTCATTGTTATTTCTTATTGTTATTGTTATTTTTTATTGTCATTGTTATTTCTTATTGTTATTGTTATTTCTTATTGTCATTGTTATTTCTTATTGTTATTGTTATTTCTTATTGTTATTGTTATTTATTATTGTTATTGTTATTTCTTAATATTATTGTTATTTCTTATTGTTATTGTTATTTCTTATTGTTATTGTTATTTCTTATTGTTCTTTCTTATTGTTATTGTTATTTCTTATTGTTAATGTTATTTCTTATTGTTATTGTTATTTCTTATTGTTATTGTTAGTTCTTATTGTTATTGTTATTTTTTATTGTGATTGCTATTTCTTATTGTTATTGTTATTTCTTAATGTTATTGTTATTTCTTATTGATCTTTCTTATTGTTATTGTTATTTCGTCTTGTTATTGTTATTGTTATTTCTTATTATTATTGTTATTTCTTATTGTTATTGTTATTTCTTATTGTTATTGTTATTTCTTATTGATAGTGTTATTTCTTATTGTTGTTGTTATTTCTTATTGTTATTGTTATTTCTTATTGTTATTGTTATTTATTATTGTTATTGTCATTTCCTATTTTTATTGTTATTTCTTATTGTTATTGTTATTTCTTATTGTTATTGTTATTGTTATTGTTATTGTTATTGTTATTTCTTATTGTTATTGTTATTTCTTATTGTTATTGTTATTTCTTATTGTTATTGTTATTTATTATTGTTATTGTTATTTCTTATTGTCATTGCTATTTCTTATTGTTATTGTTATTTCTTATTGATCTTTCTTATTGTTATTGTTATTTCTTATTGTTATTGTTATTTCTTATTGTTATTGTTATTTCCTATTTTTATTGTTACTTCTTTTTGTTATTGTTATTACTTATTGTAATTGTTATTTCTTTTTGTTATTGTTATTTCTTATTGTTATTGTTATTTCTTATTGATATTGTTATTTCCTATTGTTATTGTTATTTATTATTGTTATTGTTATTTCTTATTGTTATTGTTATTTCATATTGTTATTGTTATTTCTTATTATTATTGTTATTTCTTATTGTTAGTGTTATTTCTTATTGTTATTGTTATTTCTTATTGTTATTGTTATTTATTATTGCTATTGTTATTTCCTATTGTTATTGTTATTTCTTATTGTTATTGTTATTTCTTATTGTTATTGTTATTTCTTATTGTTATTGTTATTTCTTATTGTTATTGTTATTCGTATTGTTATTTCTTATTGTTATTGTTATTTCTTATTGTTATTGTTATTTAATATTGTTATTGTTATTTCCTATTGTTATTGTTATTTCTTATTGTTAATGTTATTTCTTATTGTTATTGTTTTTGTTATTTCTTATTTTTATTGTTATTTCTAATTGTTTTTGTTATTTCTTAATGTTATTGTTATTTATTATTTTTATTGTTATTTCATAATATTATTGTTATTTCTTATTGTTATTGTTATTTATTATTGTTATTGTCATTTCCTATTTTTATTGTTATTTCTTATTGTTATTGTTATTTCTTATTGTTATTGTTATTGTTATTGTTATTGTTATTTCTTATTGTTATTGTTATTTCTTATTGTTATTGTTATTTCTTATTGTCATTGCTATTTCTTATTGTTATTGTTATTTCTTATTGATCTTTCTTATTGTTATTGTTATTTCGTCTTGTTATTGTTATTGTTATTTCTTATTGTTATTGTTATTTCTTATTGTTATTGTTATTTCCTATTTTTATTGTTACTTCTTTTTGTTATTGTGATTACTTATTGTAATTGTTATTTCTTTTTGTTATTGTTATTTCTTATTGTTATTGTTATTTCTTATTGATATTGTTATTTCCTATTGTTATTGTTATTTATTATTGTTATTGTTATTTCTTATTGTTATTGTTATTTCATATTGTTATTGTTATTTCTTATTATTATTGTTATTTCTTATTGTTAGTGTTATTTCTTATTGTTATTGTTATTTCTTATTGTTATTGTTATTTCTTATTGTTATTGTTATTTATTATTGCTATTGTTATTTCCTATTGTTATTGTTATTTCTTATTGTTATTGTTATTCTTATTGTTATTGTTATTGTTATTTCTTATTGTTATTGTTATTTCTTATTGTTATTGTTATTGTTATTTCTTATTGTTATTGTTATTTCTTATTGTTATTGTTATTTCTTATTGTTATTGTTATTTCCTATTGTTATTGTTATTTCTTATTGTTATTGTTATTTCTTATTGTTATTGTTATTTAATATTGTTATTGTTATTTCCTATTGTTATTGTTATTTCTTATTGTTAATGTTATTTCTTATTTTTATTGTTATTTCTAATTGTTTTTGTTATTTCTTAATGTTATTGTTATTTATTATTTTTATTGTTATTTCATAATATTATTGTTATTTCTTATTGTTATTGTTATTTCTTATAGTTATTGTTATTTCTTATTGATATTGTTATTTCCTATTCTTAATGTTATTTATTATTGTTATTGTTATTTCTTATTGTTATTGTTATTTCATATTGTTATTGTTATTTCTTATTATTATTGTTATTTATTATTGTTAGTGTTATTTCTTATTGTTATTGTTATTTCTTATTGTTATTGTTATTGTTATTTATTATTGTTATTGTTATTTCCTATTGTTATTGTTATTTCTTATTGTTATTGTTATTTCTTATTGTTATTGTTATTGTTATTTCTTATAGTTATTGTTATTTCTTATTGTTATTGTTATTTCTTATAGTTATTGTTATTTCTTATTGATATTGTTATTTCCTATTGTTATTGTTATTTATTATTGTTATTGTTATTTCTTATTGTTATTGTTATTTCATATTGTTATTGTTATTTCTTATTGTTATTGTTATTTCTTATTGATAGTGTTATTTCTTATTGTTGTTGTTATTTCTTATTGTTATTGTTATTTCTTATTGTTATTGTTATTTATTATTGTTATTGTTATTTCCTATTGTTATTGTTATTTCTTATTGTTATTGTTATTTCTTATTGTTATTGTTATTTCTTATTGTTATTGTTATTTCTTATTGTTATTGTTATTTCTTAATGTTATTGTTATTTATTATTGTTATTGTTATTTCTTATTGTTATTGTTATTTCTTATTGTTCTTTCTTATTGTTATTGTTATTGTTATTTCTTATTGTTATTGTTATTTCCTATTTTTATTGTTACTTCTTTTTGTTATTGT